>JANSMC010000149.1:0-54107 GCA_029299015.1 Ophiostoma montium
GGGATCCCGTCCGCTCTCCCCTAGTTAAACCGATAATCGGCGGATTAGTAGTTGGGTCGGTGACGACCAGCGAATACCCTCTGCTGTACGTTTTTTTTTGGTGATGCTCTCGTTTGATTTTTTTTGCACCGGATAGGAAGACCCAAAAGGAAATCTAATAGTATTGGTGCGTCCCGCAACGCTTGCCCTTGCTGCCGCGTACAGGTACAAGGCTGAGCACAATGTGCGAGATACCCAAGTATGAGTACCAACCCCATTGCATCACCGCATATCGAGGACCAACATGCATCGTCCTGCATGCCGTCGACAATCAGGCACGGTTCTGCCTGGGCTGAGGTGATAGTGGCTGCTGTTAGCCTACACTAGCAGGCGCAATCTAACGTGTGTGAGGACTGGGCCGGCACACGTGCTCTGGCTGATTCAAAGCCAGGGCCTTTCGAGTACACGCACTCGTACACGTACTCCGTACACAAACGTACGCAGTAGTTTGTTTCAAAAGCTCCAAGCTCACAGCTAACACGAGACTGGCCAGTTCTTGGCAGAGGCGATGGGCGATACGGGATCACAAGAACTCGTACATACAAGAAAGCAAGACGGCACCCAGGACCGCACTCGGATATACCCTCGAGGGCACGTTTCATATAAACGCAAGGCATACGAGGACTCGTAACGAGGCATACGAGTAGCGAAACAAAAGCAACAACAAGACGGAAGACGGGCTGCTGATCTCCTGCATGTCGACGAGCATGCATGCCGCCATGGCGCGCCGGCGTTCTGCAAATAGCAACATTGTGGCTGAGCAGCCGATCAGCCTGATATGGGATGGGCGCATGTACGGAGTGAGTGCTCGTACCCTGCACCCCGGCCTGCAGCATCCCAACGGCAAACTTAAGCTTTTTCCTGTCAGCAATTCACAATGAGTTCACAATATGCTGCACAGTAGGTATTACTCGTAGTTTTTCGGCACAGCCCGGAGTGGTGCATCTTGCCTGGTAACTCGTACTCGTGCTATGGTGCTGTCGCTGTTCTCGTTCGCTCTTGCCTCTTGCCTCTTGGACCGCATCTTCCGTAAATAGCATGTTGGTGGGGGGGTCTAGGAATGCACCCTACAACGGAAAGGACAACCAGCATCCCTTCCTCCTTTGGCGAGCTCCTTCCTGTGACCACACAGAGTACTCGCACTGAGTACTGAGTACTCCGTACGAGTAGGTAAGAACCACCCAGCACCAATCGCTCCTTCCTCGTCCTCGTCTCTCTCCCCTTGCGACCCGCTCTTTCGCAACCGGGCCTCACCTCAGCCTCTCCGCGCCGCCTGCTAGCGGTCCTTCCATCTCGTTTTTTTTTTTGGCGGCCACCCCTCAAATACACACTTTCCCCCTCTCTTTATATGCCCGGAACTTTCGACCTCTTCTTTTTTTGGCTTTTACTTTTGGTTTGGACGTTGTTTGTGCTACGGTTGTCTGCACTTACCGACTCTCTGCTCTTTGTCTTCTTTGTCGTTGCCTCTGTCTTTGGTCGTCCTGCAGGAACGTCGCCGTTGCCGCCCCGCCACCAGCATCACCTCACCTCATCTCACCCGCTTACCTATACTTCTCCGACCATCTTCACCTGCGGGCGTCGACAAACACCAACTCTACAGTCATACACTTTGTCGCTACTCCGTACATGCAGTGTGCATGATCAGCCCTGTGCCACACGCCGCGACCCGTTGTGCTCTGTAACGGTCACCACACGACCTCTCCTTTATTCGTGTTTTTTTTTTTTTCAACTGCCCGGCAGCTTTCTCTTTGGGAAATTAAGCTTTGCTTGCTACCAGTGGACACCTGCCGAGCGGTATGGCGAACCCACCGTACGCGCGTCAGCAGTCTGCGCCAACGAGCACCGGTAAGTTACGAGTACATGCACGCAATTTACACGCATCCGTCGTCGACGAGTACGGCTAGGCCAGGTCGGTGAGATTGGGGGGTGGGACTTTGGTACGAGCACAGCACGGGGAGGAGGGAGGGGGCGAGCACGGTCATCGTTTGTGGGAGCGATGCAAAAGATCACGAGCGAGCACAGGACATCAGGACGAACGGGACACGGCCAACAAAGAGAGCATCAGGAACGACCGGAATGAGCGCGACCACAACGACTACACCGGTCAATGCAGCAGACGCAAACAAAGACAAAGACACTGAGACAATCAAATCAACAAAACCAACACAGCCTGACAGGTCAGCTTTTCATGTCTGGCAATATCAAACTCGGCCGACGTTATGGAGTGCAATGCTGTTTGATAGCACCGACTCCTCCACAGCAGCAAAAGTCGCTGTTATCCCCTTGACCGTCACATCGCCGGTGGGCCAGCACCATTGCATTGATTATCCCCTTTCCGCACCGCCTTGTGCACTGTTCGACTTCACCGGCCTCTGGCTACCAGCCTGCTGGCTCCCGCCCAACTGACCGATACGACTACGACGACACTACGGTTCTGGCCCCCCCGCCGTTGGCGCTCTCCGTTGCTCTTGGTCGCTGTCTCCTTTTTGCTCCAGCTCCTTTTCTTCGCATTGCCTTTTTAGCCTCCCTGATCCTCTCTACTTTTTTTGTCTCCTGTTTCCTGTTTTTCTGTCTCCTCGTCCTCGTTTTCGATCGACGTTCTGCCACCTCTCACGCCTCACGCCACCCCCTGCAGTCGTATTCTTACACGCTCTCACCCGCTCACCCACTTCACCAGCCTGCTAGCCTGCGCCTCCGATCGCTAACTCCCAGTTTTCCCTCCAGCTGCAGAAGTTGCTCCTCCTGTCCCACGAAAGGAACACCTTGAAATGCCACAGCTCCAGGCTACCTTTGTTCCCGGCGGCTTCGATGACTATTATATGCCCGAAGTCATTGCCCCGTCTCCGCAAAGGTATGTCTGCTCCATCCGTTCGTTTTCGCCGATCTGTCGCGGCGCCGCTCAGGGTCAGCCACCTGTCCGCTATTCTTTGCCCCTCCCCCACCACCCAAGTGTCTTTTCCACCTCAGCAGCTCGGGCCTTGCAGCCGGGAGTAGCTTGGCGTCAGAATAAACAAATAAACAACGAACAAAGAGCAACGCTACAAACACTACAAACACTACGAATTCAACAAGAGCAAACCATAAAATCAAAGACAAAAAGCAACATGGGACGCTGACCTGCTTATCGATAGGGTAATGCCTGAAGTCCCCCAGAACATGCAACAGGATCTTCAGCGCATGGAACTCGAAGCCATTGAACCCGTCAACAAAAACAACGCCAACTCTGGGCTCTCCAGCGCGCACACACCCTCCACCGCCGTCATCGAAAACCAAGGCCAGGCGCCAAACCAAACACCGACAGACTTTAAGCCGTTTGCCCAGGACAAGAAGCTCGACATGTCGGCCATTGATATCCCCAACTTCTCGCCGTTTCCGCGCATCAGCCAGGCCAACGTGCCGCCAAGCGATGACGAAAAGGAGCGGATCCTCTACAGTGCACGCCAGGAAGTCCTCCGGTCAAGCAATGTCAGCATCCAGCTGGACTGGGCCCTCGACGTCCTGTCATGGGTCGAGGTCTCCCAGGAAGCCTATGCGCGCGAGATGAAGGAGCCGGGCACGCGCCCCCAGACACCCCGGATCGAGCACGAGCTGCGCACCGACGCCCTCAAGATTGTCGAGTACCTGGCCACCCAGAACCACCCACAAGCTCTCTTTGTGCGGGCAAAGTGGCTCGAGTTTGGCAAGTTTGGTTACCGCGAGGACAAGAACGAGGCCTTTATGGGCTACATGAATGCGGCCGGCCGAGGCTGGGGCCGTGCCGAATACCGCATCGGCATGATCTACGAAAACTCAAATGACATTCGGAATGCCCTGCAGCACTACGAACGGGGTCTTGAGATGCAGGACTCGGCCTCGGCGTACCGCCTGGGCATGATGGATCTGCTCGGCCAGCACGGCCGCCACAAGGACTATATTGCTGGTCTCGACCTGATCCAGTCGGCTGCCGACACGGCCGACGAGGACTCGCCCCAGGGCGCCTACGTGTTTGGCATGCTCATCTCGCGCGAGCTGCCCGACATTAACATCCCCGAAGGCATGCTGCCGTTTGAGCTGGGCCGCGCGCGCCAGTACATTGAAAAGGCGGCCTACTTTGGCTTTGCCAAGGCCCAGCTCAAGATGGGTCAGGCCTACGAGCTCTGCCAGCTCGGCTGCGACTTTAACCCCGCCCTCTCGCTGCACTACTACGGCCTCGCCGCGCGCCAGGGCCAGGCCGAGGCCGCGCTCGGCGTCAGCCGCTGGTTCCTCTTTGGCTATGAAGGCGTGTTCCTCAAGAACGAGCAGCTTGCCTTCAAGTATGCCAGCGAGGCGGCCGAGGCCAAGCTGCCGACGGGCGAGTTCGCCATGGGCTACTATTACGAGATTGGCATCTACGTGCAAAAGGACCTGCACGACGCGCGCGCGTGGTATGAGCGTGCGGCCGACCACGGCAACAAGGACGCCCAGAACCGTCTCGAGGGCCTGAGCCAGGCCAAGACCCTGACCAAGCAGGACCACGAGACCACGGCGCTGACGCGCATCAAGTCCAAGCACGGCTCCATGCGCGGCCAGCGTCCCGAGCGCTTTAGCAGCCGCAACAACCCAGTTGCCCACCCCCTGTCTCCCCTCTCCGAGGGGGCACCCACGATCCCCACGATCCCGGATGAGCTGACGTCCGTGCCTGCGTCCGCGCCGACGCTCCCTGCTGCCGACCGAACGCCTGCGTTTGCAATCAGCATCGACAGTCTGGCCATGCGTCCCAAGTCCACTGCGCCCTACCCGGACGACAACCCCGAGCACCTGATTGCACGGCCCAAGTCGGCGGCGCCCTACCCCGAGGATGACGCACACGCGCATACCATGGCGCAGCGCTACGACCAACAGGTGCGGCCAAACACTGGCCCGCCGGCTGCTGCAGGCGCTGGCGCCCGACCGGGTGCGTTTGGCATCCGGCCCGTCAGCGCAGCGTCTGCTCCCCTGGGCGGGGTTGGCGCCGGTGGTGGCGGTGGTCGGCCCCCCGTGGCGCAGCCGATGGGTAACCTGATGCCCGACCCGCAGCAGCAGCGGCCGTTCTCGGTCGGCATGGCCGGCAGACCGCAAGACAATGACGGACGCGGCCGTGCGCCGTCTACAGGCTGGGATTCGCAACCGGCCGGTCATGGGCGTGGCGGCGCGGGCCCATACCAAGGACAGAACTTTGGTCCCGGGGGTCCCGGTGGTCCTGGCGGTCCTGGTGGCTATGGATACCCGCAACAACCACAGCAACAACAACGGCCCGTGTCTCAGCAGCAGCAGCAGCAGCGACCGCCGCCACAACAACAACAAGGACCGGGCAACCCTCGTCTGTCTGCGGCCCCACCGCAGGGGGATCGCAACCGGCTGAGTAAGGCCAACCCGAATGCGCCGGCACCAGGTGGCTATGGCAATCCCGGGCCTGCGAGCCGCCCCGCATCGAACGCGTACGGCACTCCTGCGGCTGGCAACGGCCGGCCAGCGCGACTAGACTCGTTGCCTCCGCAAGGCGGCGGCGGCGGTAACGGTCGGTTCCCTAGCAATGGCGGTCCTGGCGGCAACCCCGGCGGCCACCCACAGGCATTCAAGAACAATGGCCAGTTCAACGACGGCGGTCGCCAGAGTGCGCCACAGGTGCCGCCCGTCGGCCAGGGCGGCTACGGCAACCAAGCCTCGGTCCGGCCCGTGGCGGCCCAGCCGCCACCGGCAGCACAAGCTGCAAAGCCAGCCAAGCCCGCGCCTTCTAGCAAGGCGGCGCCGACAGGGCCCGCGACCTTTGAAGAGATGGGCATCCCGCAAGGCAAGGGTGATGATGATTGTGTAAGTTTTTCTTTTTCTTTTCTTGTGCGCTTGTTTCTGGCGTATACTGACAATCTAGGTGATCATGTAACGACATGTGGACATTTGTTTCTTTGAGCATTTACTTTTACTATTTACGAATATTTGATTTTGGCATATGATTCTTTTTGAATTATTATTGCTTTGTTTGCATGCAGTCCGATTTATTGACTTGTTCTGGACCCTTGGGGGAATGGTGTGCAATAACATGCGAGAAGAGACGAGTCACTGCATTGTATTTTGCCTGTTCCACAACACAGCAAATATGTACTACTCTGCATGATTCAATAGTCTCTCTGTCTAGTGTTGCCCGTTACATGGCGGCGGCATCGAGGTGCCATGTCACAAGATTGCACGACATTTGACAAGCTGCCGGGCCCTTGTGTAAATAAGAAAACGTTGCTTTTATGGTGCGGTGACCCCGTGTGGCGACGGACCCGACAAGCTGGGACGTGGCTTGGGGTTTGGACTACTCGTACCAGGGTAAGACGTGCCTTGCGTCCTTGCGTCCCTTGTGACTCGTACCGTGCCAAAAAATAAGGTATGGATGGGTATGGCAGACGCCTCAGCCGCACCCAGAGCACCGGGAGAGGCGAAGGAGGCGAGGGCTGTTTTTGGGGGTCATACGGCTCCAAGGTGTAGAAAGTAGAGCGTGGGGAAGCCGTTGTGGTTGTGAGTATACGAAGTATGGTTGACCTGCGAGGCTACGACCAAAGGAGCATACGAGAGAAGGGAGGATGGAAGGGAGGTGGAGAGAAGCGGCCAGCCAGACAGAGAGTACATGGCAGCCAGGTGGCAGCATACCATGGAGCAACATGGAGCAATACCATGTGCCAATACCATGCTGCCAACATGGAAAAGACTTTGAAAAGGGCAAAACCGGCCGACTTCCGTCTGTGCAGGAACGCGCGGGACAAGAGGACAAATCAGGGACGGCATGTGGCAGCGTGGGAGGCACCAAGCGGTGCGTGCAGCGCAGCGCGGCGCAGGGACCCGGCGAGGTCTAGACCTCGAGAGACCGTGCGTGTACTCCGTTATGTTACGAGCTACGAGCTGCTCGTACTACAGAAGGTTTGAAATATTCTTGGAAGCTGTCTCCCGTTGTGCTTTCTCCAGCCGCTCGGAGCTACTCGTACCAAAACGGCTACGCCCGGCCGGGGTAATTTTCCGTATTAATTCGAGTCGAGTCGAGCTGTAGCTGAACAGACCAAGAGGACCATGTAGAACAATGCAGAGAACAGAGGGCCAATGTGTCGGATGCTGTCTTGCTGATGTCGTCTATTGTTCCCTCTGCTATTCTTTGTCTTTCTTCTCCGTTTACCCTTTACGTCTTTTCTGTTGCTTGCTATTTTATTGCTATTTATCGAGCATCATTCTACCGCTCCAATCTGCAGCGTACGAGTACTCGTACAAGAGTGCCATTTCTTCTTTTTTTCTGTTTCGTCTTCTCGTGTGGTCTAGGCCCGTCGCTGGGACCCACCCGTTCTGCCTATTGCGCACCGCGACGCATCTCCCGTCTGGGCAACGTGCGTGCGGCTACTCGTAGTTGTACGGAGTACTTTGTACTCTGTACGACTGCACTTCCCCAATTCGATATATGCACTAAAGAGAGTTTATGCATAAAAAGAGTACAAAGTGCCGGGGACGCGCCCTGCTGCACCATGCCGTCTCTCCGTCTCTCTGCCCGTTTCTTGTTTCTTGTTTCTTGTTTCTTGTTTCTTGTTTCTTGTTTCTTGTTTCTTGTTCTTTTTCTCCTTATCTTTCTTTTTTCTTGCGGCCCGCCTGGTGCACGTGTACAAAAACAAAAACGAAAAAAAAAAGTCGTTGGCAGCCCACAACAGCACAACGCGATACCACGCGCAGACACGATCGGCAACGTTGTTTCTTGACCTCTTTTTTTTCGAATCTTTTTTTTATCTCCTTTTTATTTCCTTTTTATTTTCGTTTTCTTTTTTTGGACAGTGGAGGTTGCCCCCCTTTCATTTCGTTGTGCGCTGTCAGCGGTGTTCTATTTTGCGAGTACAACGTCATAAGATTGCAACCCCTTGGAGGGCAGTTGTACTCGTATTGCTTAGTCATCTATCAATATGGTCTTTTTTTTTGCGTACGGGTACGGGTATTGTTGGTGACGACCTCGAGAGCAAAACGTCCGAGAATTGAAAGTTGGCAGTGCCCAGTATCAAAGCACCCCACCTTTTCATGTACGAGTACCATGTACTTACTCAGTACTTACCTAACCCTTTTGTCTCGCTTGGCAGCAGCTCCCAAACCAATCGCGACAACGGCAAGCGCGCCGTAAACGCTTTCCTAATCAGGGCAGGGCACTTTCCTAAATCGGAGAACGAGCAAACTCGTACTCCGTATTCCGTATTCCGTACGGTACGGATTACGAGTACCCGTAGTTGTAACGTATGAGTCCAAAAAAAGAAAGACACACGGTACCATGTGATCTTGCATGCCCAAGGCATCGCCCATCATTGCAGCATCGAGGCGCTGGTGTGGCCGGGTTGCTTTTGTGCAGCTATTGTGCAGCTACGAGTACTAATTCTTGGGGTTGGCACAAGACGGGCGGTTTTGTGACCGCGACGTGTGTGGTGTGCTGCTGCAGTAGCAGGCAGGACGCAGTGGAGACCGGGGAAGCGGAAGAGCACGGCGAGCACAGACGTGAGCTGGTGGCAGGTGGCAGGTTGCAGTTTTGTGTTTTCTGTTTTCTGTTTTTTGTCTTTTGCTATTTTGCGTTTTGCGTATTGCGTTTTGCAGCGACTTTTGCGTTGCTTTTCGTTTTCCGTTTTCCGCCCTCCGTTTTCCGTCCTCCGTTTTGCCGTTTTGCCGCAACTTGCACGCCTTGCTGCTCTTGCCTAAAATGCCTAAAATGCCAATGAAGTACCAAGTACCCCGTACAGAGTACTGAACTCCGTACAGAGCCTAACCTGCCCAACTGCCCCGACGCGCATCGCGACTACTTCCACTTCCTAGTCCACTGCAAAACTCTCGCGGATTTTATCAGAGACCCCCCCTCCTCAGCCATTCGGCAGGGCTCCATACAAAATCAACGCCAACCTGGCTGCTCCGTATTCCTACGGGTATCGCCCACTATCCCTGCCCACCCTTGCCCGCTATCCGACCCACTATTGCCGCCGCCTTGCCTGTTCTTTTGGCACCCCCGTCGCTCAGTCTTTGTCTAGTCTCTACGGAGTACTCGTACCCGTCTACGAGTACCTTTGTCGGGGGTTCGTTCTTGCTTTGCTGCGTTGTTCTTGTCTTTTCATCTTTTTAGTCGGTTTTTTATTATTCTTTTCTTTCTTTGGCAGTCTCTTTTTCTCGGGTCTGCCTGTCTTTCGTTGTACCTGGTCAATCTGCCTGTCAACCCTTTTTTGCAACGTCTTCTCTCCCGACCTGCGACAACGGCCCTGTCTTTTTTCTCATTGCACTTGTTATCTGTCTCGTCTCTTGTGTCGTCTGCCTCGACATTATTGTGACCATCGACCGACCTCCTCTCGAGCGACCGTACGCTTCGCCGGCGCAACCACACCACGAGTCCTGATTACGACCCGACGGCGTCTCGCTTTGCGCGCGTCCTTTCTTGCTTTGCGTCTCGTCAGCTTCAATCAGCAGCATCCATCGTCAGCTTCAATTTGCAGCATTTATCGTCAGCTTCAATTATCAGCAGCCATTCAGCAACATCCATCATAAGCATCCATCCTCGGACTCGTCTCGCGGCATCGCGACACAGCGACCAGCATCTCGTCGGCCTCCCCTCTCCTCCCCCCTTCCCCCGGTCGGACCTCTCGATCTCGCCGCCGCTGGCACACGCTCCCTCTCGCCGCGACGGTCTCGGCCGCCCGCTCTACACACCTCCTCTCCCCGTCGTCCGTGTATGCCCGATCGCCACCATGCCGCCGCCTGACAGCGACCTGTCGCAGACCGCCGCCAACAGCTCTAGTGACTTTGTATGTTTCTTTGTTTCTCGTTCTATCAGTTTTTTTTTTCCCCTTCTTTTCCTTTTCTTTCATTTTGCATCCTGCTGCAAACCCCTCCACGCTACCCGGCTGCCACTGTTACATCGCTTTCTAACAAATGTCGCATCAGGTTCGGAAGCTATACAAGTAAGGCTCCTCCAGTGCTGCTCTACGATGCTCGCCGATGCTCGCCAATGCTAACCATGCAGGATGCTCGAGGACCCCCAGTACAACTCGGTTGTTCGATGGGGCAACGACGGCGATAGCTTTGTCGTCCTCGAGGTAGGTCCTCCGCCGTCCGGCCTCTGCCGTCCGGCCTCCGTGTCAACTCGGATCGCAGCTAACCCGACAGAACGAGAAATTCACAAAGACGATCCTGCCAAAGCACTTCAAGCACAGCAACTTTGCCAGCTTTGTGCGGCAGCTCAACAAGTACGACTTCCACAAGGTCCGGCACAATGACGAGACCGGCCAGTCGGCCTACGGCCAGGGTGTATGCTTTCCCGTCTTTTTTTTAATTAATTTTTTCTTTGATCGAATCACTAACGACGCAGGCCTGGGAGTTCAAGCACCCCGAGTTCAACCAGCACAAAAAGGACAACCTCGACAACATCCGGAGAAAGGCCCCGGCCGCACGAAAGACCACTGTCACCGAAGAGCCGTTCCCGGCCACGCAGCAGATCGTCCTGCTCAACGACACGCTCGCCGCCACACAGCACCAGGTCCAGGCGCTGCAGGAGCAGTACTCGCTCATTGCGCAGACCAACAAGATCCTCGTCGACGAGCTGACGAGCCTGCAAAAGATGGTCAAGGCCCAGCACCAGGTGCACACCGAGCTCATCAACCACCTGAACAACATTGACGAGCAGCGCCGCCGCAACAGCCGCCATTCGGTGCACTCGCCGCACTCCAGCAACCAGTACCACCACGCCGCCACGTCCGCCGGCATGGGCATGCTGCCCGACAGCGCCGACGAGCCGGCCGTCGAGCTGCGCCGCGCGCGCGAGATCCTCAACAACGTCACCACCGACATTGTGGCCGACCGCGACTTTGAGCGCCTCACCACCATGTTCCAGCAGAACAATGCCGCCGGCACGTCGCCGCCCGAGTCGGCCGGCTCGTCCAATGCCGTGGCCAACGTGCCGGGCTCGGCCGGCATGGCCGCCGGCACCGGCGAGCTCAGCGACATGCGCCATCTCGTCTACCCCGTGGGGCAAAACGCCGGCATCGACCCCTTCCACGCCGACCACATCAACAACATCCCTTACACGCGTCCGCTCAGCAATCCCAACGGCGCCGAGGTGCCGCACATTTCGCCGCCGCCCAAGGAGCTGACGGGCTCGCTCTGGGGCCACCAGAAGCCCAAGATCTTGCTCGTCGAGGACGACAAGGTGTGTGCGCGCATCGGCGCCAAGTTTCTGTCGCAGGTCGACTGCATGGTGGAGATTGCCAAGGACGGGTCCGAGGCCGTGGCCAAGGTGAACCAGGACCCGGAGCGCTTCGACTTGATATTCATGGACATTATCATGCCCGTCTTTGACGGCGTGTCGGCGACGGCCTGCATCCGCATTGCTGCGCCGCGCGTGCCCATTGTCGCCATGACGTCCAACATTCGCAGCGAGGACATTGCGACGTACTTTCACTGGGGCATGAACGACGTCCTGGCCAAGCCCTTTACCAAGGAGGGCATGGTGCGCATATTGCGCAAGCACCTGCCGTACCTCATGAAGAACCCGCCGCCGCCGGGCACCACTGACGACCCTGGGCCTGGACAAAACGCACATGTCAATGTGAATGTCAATGTGAATGTCAATGGCAATGCCGGACCAGGACCGGGGCCCGGGCCCGGGCCCGGGCCCAATCCCGGCCCACCGGCCGGCTACGTCAATGCCTCCAACATGGGCGCGCTGAGCGCGCTGCAGACGGCGCCCAACCTGGCCGGTGTCAAGTTTGAGACAACGCCCATCCAGTCGCCCGCAACGTCGGCGTCGTGGCACTCGCCCGGCACCGGCCAGCTGCAGCAGCACGCGTCGCCCAGCATGGACGGCGGCCCTGGCGGCGGCGGCCCAGGCGGCGGCCCAGGCGGCGGTGGTGGTGGCTACATGCAGAACATGCAGAACCCGGCGGCCGTCAATGCCAACGCAGTAGGCGGCGGCGGTGGCGGCGGCGGGAACTGCGGCGCGCCCCGGACGGCCTTTGGCGGTGGCCCGTCGCCGGGTCTGGGCCATGCGGCCCTGCGCGGCGGCCTGCCCGACGGCCTGGCGCCCGACGACCGGCCCGAGAAGCGGCAACGACTATACGGGCCGGGGCAGTATGCATAGTCTTGTTTTTTTTTTTTTTTTTTTTTTTTTGTGTGTGTGTTCTCTTTTGCTGGGGGTCTGGGTATGTGTGTATTTCTTCTTGGTTGGTTTATGATTGGGTCTTTTGCATATTGCTTTTTTTTTTTTTTTGGGTCATCCGTCTGCTTTCCTTATGATGGTTGAGATTTTTTTTACTGTTCTCTCCCATGGAGACGACTGGACTCTGGGGTAAAAAAAAATTCACGGGCGTTTGTTTTTTTGTTTTGGGTCTGCTGTTTGCTTGCGTTTTATTATATTATTTCATATTATATTATTTCATTTACATGTTTTGTTCTGGTCGGTTTCTTGTTCATGCTGTCTTTGGCTCGGCATATAGGGAACAGAGGCACGGCCACGACGCCGTCATATATCAGATAGGGATTGTGAAGCTATGATTCTCGCGTATAGGGAATGGGAAGATGTAATTCTCGCATATAGGGCATGTGAAGTTATGATTCTCGCATGGGGAATGTGTGGAATGCATCTGCTGGGTCGCCTATCCCCCGAGACATCTCGGTACCGTACTCGTATATGCCCTCCCAGAGGGAATACGGCCAGGGCATTTCGGCACTTCCAGGCCCTTGTCGGCACTTCGTTCCTCTGCATTCCCTATATAGGGCCTGCTTCTGCCTTTTCTGGCATCTCTCTTCTTCCCTCTTTTCTCTTTCTAGCTCATTCAGTCCTTTTCACGCCATCGTTGATCTCTGCCGTCCCACAGAGTATGAAGCTGTAATTCTCGCGTACAGGGAATACGGAGTTATGATTCTCGCGTGTAAGAGATGTGAAGTTGTGATTCTCGCGTATAGGGAGTATGAAGCTGTGATTCTCGCATATAGGACATGTGAAGCTATAATTCTCACGTGTAGGGAATGTGAAGCTGTGATTCTTGCGTATAAGAGATGTGAAGCTGTATTTCTCGCGTATAAGGAGTATGAAGATGTGAAGCTATGATTCTCGTATATAGGCATGTGAAGCCGTAATTCTCGCTTAGAGGGAATGTGAAGTTGTGATTCTCGCGTGCCGATGGGGAACTAGCAAATGTGTCGGGGTCCTCCCAGACAACAACAAGAGGGCACCAGGAAGGAGATCAAAATGAGCCAAAATGAGCAACAGCTGGCCGCGACAGATTTGTGCGAGTATTTGCAGGCGACCACTATATACCGTAGATCTTGCACAGCGTCTTTGTTCTTGAAGGAGTATGCAATCATCTGTTTGTGTAGTATAGTCCGGCCGATCTTCTATCTAATGCTTGGAGGCCTTGATGACCTTCTTATACAGAGGAATTCGGAGGAATCTGGATCAATTGAACGCAGTAGCAAACTATCTCAACAACCTTGAAAAAACCTCTGCAAAGCCCGATTGCGCACAGCCCTAGCCTCAGGCAGCTGACCTTGCCCCAGGCCTTGCTCCAGGTGTTCACGGCGAACATCGTCCAACCATCCAATCATATTAACAGTAAAGGCATGGTTCGGCCCGAGCGTGTTTTTATAGCCCTCCAACATTTGTTGGAGCATCGCCTCGGCATCCGTAGACCGGCCCTGCTTAAAGTAAATCTTGCCTAACAAGAAAAAGCACGAAAGAGTTTGTCTATGGTTCGACCCGAGTTGTTTCTGAAACCCTTGCACCGCCCGCTCAGCTTGAACCTTGGCCTCGGGTAGCCGATGTTGTTCGTAATAAACGTCACCTAAACCTGCAGCCATACTGAGAGTCCAATTGTCGTCCGGCCCGAGCGTCTTCTCGAAGCCGTGTAGCGCCCTCTTGTATATGATCTCGGCGTCAGCGAAGCGGTCTGACACCTGATAAACGCTACCTAAACCTGTAGCCGCATTGAGAGTTGAAAGATGGTTCGGCCCGAGCGTCTTCTCGAAGCCTTGTAGCGCCCTCTCGAACATAGCCTCGGCGTCGGGTAACAGATCTTGGTCAAAGTAGATCGAACCTAATAGGCTTACCACCTGGAGAGTCCATGGGTCATCCGGTCCGAGCTCCTTCTCCATGTCTTGTAACGCCCGTTGAGCTAGCGCCGCGGCCTCGGATGGCCGTTCCTGCCACTTGTATAGCGCAGCCAGGTAATGCATCGCGACTGAGGTCGGCATGTGGGGTTCTCCACTCCATTTTGGCCCATGGATCTTTCCCATCCACTGGATGCAGACATCTGTATGCGCAAGAAACCGACGCTGGTCCTCCCAGCTGGCCTCAAATGGTGGTCTAGATGCCCCAAGTAGCAGTAGTGCCCACTGCAGGTAAGCTCTCTTCAGAGAGTCGTCTTGTATGTGTGACGCCCATCTGTGCACAACCGGATGCAAGTTGTAGCTGGCTTGTTCGGATTCCTGGACCTCGATCATTGAGTAGCGTCGCAGTAGCGCCACCGTGCCCAAGAACTTGGAATGGCTATCGATCAACTCAAGAAGCCATTCCGGAAAACTCTCTCGGGGTATATTTTTATCATCCGCATCGATTTGTAACAAGCCATGCCACAGGTCTCTGTTGGAGAAAAATGCCCAGAGGCGAAGCAGATTGGCGGCACTGCTGTTTTTCTTCTCGATCGCCTTGAACGAGATGGTCCATGTTGTTCCGATACTGCGCTCGTAGTCGGTCAACGTGGTATCAGACGCCATCAGATCGGTCTTCTGTCCGTTGTAGAGCTCGATATAGGATGCAATGTCGACCCCGGTCTCTTGGCAAAACACGGCGGCCTGCGCGAGCGCAAGTGGTAGTCCGTCCAGTAGCCTGAGCAGCTCTTTTCCGGCCGCGTCCAGAACTATAAACCATAATTAGCTTGTATCCTTAAAGGTAACGCGCAATGAAGGAATGGGAAGATTGAGACTTACCAAGCTCTCGTCCGTACCACTTGTCAAAAATGGCTTTGCTCAGACTCTCGTCGTCGAGTGACTTCACCTGTTTCGCCTTGCCGAGCTGGCTCAGCTGTGCCAGCCTTGTCGTGATCAGCACCGAGCCGTGATCGGCGTGCAGATAGTTTTTGACTTCATAAGTGCTGGTCGTGCCGCCTTGATCGCTGTCAAGGTCGACATTGTCAAAAATGAGCAGCCAGTTGGTGTTTTCTGGCTTTGCAAGCCAGTCCAGGACGTCCGTCACCACTTTTTCCAGATTGTCCTCGTTGGTAGGGACACCCTTTTGGCTCGTCTCGGGAATCTGACCGGGAGGAATCCTTCTCGCACAACGAGCAAAGCTCTGTCTCAGCCGGTTCTCCGACCGGCCGTCGAGCCAGAAGACGGAGTCGAATGCGGCTTTGTGTTTGCGAGCAAAGTTGGCAGCTATTTGTGTCTTGCCGATGCCACCGAGTCCGTGCAGGACAAAGATCTTGCGGCGCCGCTCCTCTCGGGGGTGCAGGCGTTGTGGGAGGAGCCACTGCTCAAGCTCGACCGTATAGGAGGACCGGTCAACAAAGTTGTCGGATACGGAGACGCCTTCAAGACTGAACGCTGTTCGGAATAGTCCAGTGGCTGGCTTATGGCCACTAAGAAACGCTCGTTCAATTAATAAGTGATCAATTTAAGAATTGGGTTTGACTTACAGTCTCTCCCAGCGAGGCGGTTCGCACAAGCCTTCATCTTATTGCCCACATCCTGCGACTCGACGTAGTGCAGCGTGGCCTCTGCAATTTCAGTCTTCTTCTTTGACTCTTCCAGGCCAATTTTCTGGAGCCCTTGGGCCACGTTGAAACGATAATAGCGCCCGTCCCTGTCCAGGTGCGCCTTGTCTTGCTGGAACTGCTCCGCTTTGTTTTCCGTATCTGTAGAGATCTCCTGAAGCGTCCTCAACATGCCTAATGCGCCGTTTCTCACCGGCCCCAGGCTGAGCACACCGGTTCCGATTGACACAATGCACTGCAGCTTGTCCTGCATCTGCTCACCCCACACATCCTGGGCTTGGGTCCATAACGAATAGATGGGATTGTTCTCCCCAAGCGCGCCGTCAACGAATCTCTCGTCGAATTGACCAATAGTAATTGGATCAAAAAAGGACGTGGCAGCAGACGTGGCACGGCAGGCCTGCCAGATCGTTGTTGCTTCAAAACGCTGGGGGTTCTTTATGCGCTCGGTGCGATAGCTTGTGAGGCATACTGGCTTGGCAATCTCCTTTCGCTTGGCGCAGACGAACCTAGTTGAATCAGTATGGATATCTTGAGCTGTGATGTCATGTGAAAGGCACGTACACTCTGCAGGACGCATCCTCATCCTTGAGGAGCTCATTCTCCTTGTGGCCACTGGCTACAATGACCTTTTTGATGTTGGCTTCCAGTACAGTTGTACTGAACCGGCCCTGGACGTCCAACTTCCAAGTGAGCCGGTGCCTCTTCTTCACAAACACCTTGTCGAAAAGGGAGGTGTAGGCATCGATGCATTCTTTGGCCGACATTTTGAGGCGGCCGAGCATGATGGCAATCAGGCCGCCGGTGCTGGTGCCGCCGATCATGTCAAAGTAGTCGCAGGGCTTAGGTGGTGACTTGGGGTCGATTGTGTTCATGAGTGCCTCAAGGACCATGAGGGAGGAGAGGCCGCGCACACCGCCGCCATCGAGGGCGAGAAGTCGGATCCTATCGTCAGGCATTGTGAAAATGGAGTAGAATGAAATTGGATAGGAATGGAACGGATGACAAAAGCTTGGAGGATATAGGGCAAGTGACCAAAGTCTCGACGAGCGGACGGTCTTGTTTGTTCTTGAGAAGTTGAATCCCGAGCAATTTGATCCTCGATGAGTCGGGACAAGAGGGTTGGGACTAGAGGATTGAGGCTGCCTGCCCTTGGGCCGCAATGCAAACTCGACCACTACTTTTCAGCCGCTGCCACACCATCAGCCGCTGCCACATCAGGCGCTTATCCTGGCCCGCTCACTGGCAGGGCTTCATCTCCCCTCACTCAAAGCAGTGAGACGCACATCCTGTTGGCGGGCCCCAAGCCCAAGATGACGGCCTTGGAGGGCACGGTGGCCAGAAGGTGTGCCAGACGTTGCATTGACACGACGCACAGGACGACCACATGAACACGGCAGAGCCAGCAGCTTTGCCACGTCCTTATCAGCGACTGAGCGACTGCGCGGACAGCGAATCACAAGTGCAGCGCCGGCCTGCCGTCTGTCAGACAATGCGACGCCTAGGAGATAGGCACGGATCAAGACGGCGAAAAAAAGGTAAAAGAAAAGACGGAGGGGGAAAATAGTATAACGATGGCTAACTAGAAAGGAGAAACAAAAGGATAGAGTACAGGAAAAATCTAGAATAATATAGGGGTAGAAAACACCTATCAAGTACTCCGTAGTCCTAGTAACCATGCTTCCATCGTTCCTTCCAAACGTCCCCCCCGTGCCTACCATACAACGCCAAGGAATGTTTGAAGGACGGGACATGCCATGAAAATGATTTGTCCAGCTTACTCGTATGATAATGCCATTCATAGGTTATGGTCTTGACTCGTTATTTTCCGTCCTGTCCGTCTGACGGAGAACCCCAAAGCCTATCATCATGACGAGGAACATCCTCTGCACCTTTATTTTATTATATGATATCCATTGCTGTACGCAAAAACGACCTATTCTCGCGGTCAAGGGCTACGTCGCTACCAGTGTCCTGCTCACGGGTCGACAGCGGTGCGTATGACGTACGCACTGTTATCCCGTAGGAAAAGGATAGGTCAAGACGCCCTAGAGCGCCCGTTGCTCCCTCTGCGTCCCAATATGAGGCCTATTTTCCTGCTGTTGTCCTCTTTCTTTTCTTTTCTTCTTCATAGTTCATTCAGTTTTATTCGCGCCTTTTCTGGTCCCTCATCGCATTCGTGATCCTCATCGTCTTCCATATCCATTCCATTCCTCTGTTTCTATCTACCTTCTGTATTCTTTTTTCATTTCTATTTTCTGCTTGACGAGTACTCGTAATCGATAATCGATGGTACACAAAGCATAGTGACGGAAGTTAGTCTCGGTAAGATCCTAGTTCATTGCCTTGTAAACATCCTACCCGGTTGGCCTCATAGCTGCTGTGTTGCGAACTGTCTCTATTCCGGCCTTTTTGTGCTTTTTTGTATTTAATTTGTAGTTTGCAGCCTTCCCGCGCAGTCCACCCAGCATGCAGGCATCCGACCAGACAGATGCCGCAGGCAACACGCTCTTCCACCGCGCCGTCCTCGACGGCTTCCACGGCGTCCCAATGGAAGTCTTGGTTGAGCGCGGCGCTGCCCTGCACGCCGATGCCGGCCAGGCCAACCTAGCCGGCCACACACCGCTGCATGCAATCTGCAGCCGTGGCTGCAAGGAGCATCTGTCGCCGTGGGAGGCTGAGTGCATGCGCACGCAGATTGCCTTGTTTCTGTCCTATGCCAACATTGAAGCGGCGTGTCCGTTGGGCGTGCGCCCGCTGCACCTGGCTGCGATGCAGTCCGAGACGGCTGTACACACCTTGCTGGCAGCGGGAGCCGATCCCACTGCGACCACGGCAGACGGCATGTCGCCTCTGCATCTGGCAGCCCGGGCCCGCCAGAGCAACATTCTTGGGCTGCTCTTGCGTGCCCTCCAAGCACGGGGGCAAATGACAGCCGCCACGGCACGTGATGCGGCCGGCCGCCAGCCGCTGCACCTGGCCTGCCGCTCTGGACGTCCCGAGTCGGTAGAGGTGCTTTTGGCTGCCGTTAAGGGCCGCGACGAAGCCCCGGATGCCGCGTCCCTCGAGGCTGCGTGTGCCGAGTTTGCAGAGGATCAGCCGCTCTGGGACGACTACTACCGGCCAGAGGAGGCCGACGGGGACATTTTGTACATGGTGGGCGTGGACGATAGGTGGTTCCACGACGTCCTCTTGCACTGCACCGGCCTCCATGACACTGGGAGACCCTGGGTGGCTGCCGGGCCGCGGATCCGTGCCCAGATCCTGCAAGAGATGGCCCCTGTAGGCTACGACGACGCGGGCATGATACCCCCCGAGGAGTGGCGCAACAGCTGGCTCGAGGGCTTCGACGCCCATGGCGGCATTTGCTCGGAGCAGGACACGACGCACATGGAGCTCGTCTGCAAGATTCTCCGCCGGGAATACCCGTCTCTCGGCGGCAGCCCGCCGCAGCCTGACGCGGCCGAGCTCGCTGCCCTCGTCGACACCGCCATTGCGACGGCCGCCAAGGAACACAACGGCCTCTGGGCCCTTGAGCGCTTGCTGCGGAACCACCGTCACCACGACGCCGCCATCCCTTTGCTCCTGCACCGCTGGGCGAGCGTGCCGCAGACCGTGGCACTCCTCGACGTCCAGGGCCACCCTGGCCCCTACCTGTTCGAGGCCGAGTATGTGCCCCAGGCCCTGCGCCGCCTCGTCGCGCTCGGCCAGGCCGACATTGTGGCCGCCGCCGCGTGGGCGCTGGAACGCGCCCAGCCGCTCCTGCAGCGGCCCATGTTTGAACGAGCGGTGGAGATGGCGGACTCCGACGCGGGCCAGCCCCTGCTTTTCCTCGCGTGCTGTCGTGAGCTGCCCAACATGCCCGTCGTGCGCGTGCTCGTGGAGAGCTGCGGCGTCGACGTCAACGGCCGCACCATGACGGGCGAGCAATTTGAAGCTGCGCGCACGTCGCCGCCGTCGGAATGGAACGAGGACGAGTTGTCGCTGCCGCTGCCGCACGCGACGGCGCTGCACGAGCTGGCACGCGGGCGGTTCTGGTGGGGTTCGGCACAGGCCATGCCGTATCTGCTGGCACACGGGGCCGACATGAACGCCAAGGACGAAGCGGGACGGACGCCGCTGGACGTGGCGTGCGAGGAGCCTTTTGGGACGTATCAAAAAGAGGTGTTGGCGTCGTTGGAGGCGTGGTAACAAGTGAATTGGTGGCTTTTTTTTGTTGGTGCGTAAGTCACCTACTAGGCTACCGCATGAGTGTGCATGAGGGTGCATTGCATGAAGGCAAACGCAGTCGGGCAATATCACAAAACACCCCTACCAGTCCCTCTTCTCTCTAGATAATTCCTCTTCTTCAGACATCACCAATTTTGACCACAGCCTACAGCTTCTGCCCGTATTCTAGACGTTCATCAGGTGATACGTCTACCACCAAAAATCAAGACATTTCTTGCATTAAAAAACCATTTCGTGGACTTCCATAGCTTGCTACTTCTCTTAACCGACATTTTTGTTTTATGTCGGTTAACAGGGGTGCAGAGCTGTGGAATTCCACTGAATAGGTCGAAATGTGTGCAATGAGATTGGATTTGTATGGCAAAGACTACACCGGATGAACCAGCACAACACCTCCTTGCCTGATGGCTAGAAGCTGTATGCTAGAGTTCAAAGTGGTGGTGTCTGAAGAAGAGGAAACTATCTATGAGGATGAGGGCCCCAGAAGGGGGTTTTATCCCCCTATTCTACTGTGTTTGCTTCACTGCGTTTGCCCACTGCGTTTGCCCTGATTCACCTGCAAGTAGGTGGCCTCATGCGCCCTCATGTGGTAGCCTAGTAGGTGAATCATTCACCTACCAACACATTTCGTGGACTTCCATAGCTTGCTACTTCTCTTAACCGACATTTTTGTTTTATTAGAAAAACTCTAGAAAACAAAAGAAACTGGTATGCATATTGCGAGTTTCCTGCCAAAATCATAACCCAGCACGTTCTCAGGTATTATCTGTTGTTCTTGAGATTGATTAAAATCATGCAACAGTGTCTTCGACCAGAGTTTCATATTTGATTCATATGCTTCCAGGGCTTGCTCGATTAGAAGTAGAGTATCGACGGCAACGAGTCGACAGGCCTAGCAACGCACGAGGTGATTTCAACTACATCATCCTGGGAGAAATATTGTGTGGCCATAAGTAAGGCTGCACAGGCAGGAAGCAGCTTCTTGCTGGTTGTTGGACAGCGGACAGATTCCGAACTTTATAGTACAAACAATCCTATAGTCAATCACCTGATCATACAGTCGTGAACAGAAAATATAGTCGTCTCTTCATATTACTAAGCAGCGAAATCGCAAAAAAAATGTCGTCGCCGGAACCACGACGAAAATCGGCCAACAGCTACTACGAGTACGCTTTGGGCCTTGGTATGTCGTCAGGACGACGAGAAGGAAACATAAGAAAAACAGGGAAGGTGATCACATTCACAGAACAAGCAACAGATGCCGACAACTGGGCAACTTTGATGGATTTGATGATGGATGGATGAAAAAGGAAGGAGAGGTAATAACACACCATGTCTCTCAGGAAGGTGCCCTTTCACTCCCTTTTGGGGCTCCACTTATTTGTTTGTTTTGGTTGCGCCTGCCCTCCCAGAAAACCTTCTCAAACCCCCGCATACAGCCTCATCGCCCATTGACAGCTAAAGCTAATAGAAGAATGCAGAGTGTTAAGCATTGTACTCGTAGTGTGCATAGCCCATCCCAAATCAGCTGCGTTACTAGTCCATATCAGGAAATCTGCTTGCCTGTCCCACCAATGGTGACTGTTTACCACCCCACCTTCCTTGCCTTTTTTTGCTTTGACTCACATGGCAGACGACAGATGTCGACAAAAACAATAGAGAGAAACACAATCCGACATTCATTGCGACATCCACGACAGCACAGCACACATCGTCTTTGTACACATGTCTCAATCGAAAAAGGGCACTGGCGCCCGGGGCAAGAAGGCCGCGGGCAAGGGCCATGCCGACGACAAGGGCAGAGACGTCCTGCAGGCTGTGGTGAGAACAAGTCCAACGCCGAGACAGAGGACACAGAGACAGAGACTGACGTGCTAGATCCTTGCAGAGTCGTTCCAGGACCGATTCAAGCCGCTGACCATTGACCGGCCACGGGTATGTGTTGTGCCTCTCCGTTGGCCCGTCTGCTCCCCTTGCTAACAACCACGCACAGTGCCTCCTACCTCTGGCCAACACTCCCCTCATCGAATACACGCTCGAGTACCTTGCCATGAACGGAGTGCAGGAGGTGTTTCTGTACTGCGGCGTGCACGCGGACCAGATCGAGGCGTACCTGGCAGCGTCGCCGCGCTGGGCTGCGTCGAGTAAGACAAACCCTTTCCAGTCGCTCGACATTGTGCGTGTGGGCCAAGCATCGTCGCTGGGCGATTTTCTGCGCGACCTGGACAAGCGCGGCACGATTGGGGGCGACTTTGTGCTGGTGCACGGTGACCTGGTGGCCAACGTGCCGCTGGACCCGATCCTGGCGCGGCACCGGGCCCGGCGCGAGGCCAACCGTGACGCCATCATGACTATGGTGCTGCGCGATGCATCCGACGGCCTCGCGCGCACGCGCGGCATTGAGCCGCTGTTTGTGCTGGACACGAACGACGGGCGGTGCCTGCAGTACGACGAGATGTCGCCGCTGGACCACCCCAATGACCAGTACCTGATCATTGACAAGGCCCTTCTGGAGGGCGAGTTCGACTTTATAGTGTACTCCAACCTGGTCGACTGCGGCATTGACATTTGCACGCCCGATGTGCTGGCACTGTGGACCGAGAGCTTCGACTGCGAGCTGCCGCGCAAGAACTTTCTGCACAACGTGCTCAAGGACAGAGAGCTCAACGGCAAGCTCATTTACACGGACATTGTCGACGACACCACGGCCGAAATGTCACCCACGACGTCCACAGCGGCGACCGTCGGTGGCAGCTATGCGGCGCGCGTCACGAGCCTGCAAATGTACGACGCCATTGCGCGCGACGTCCTCGGCCGCTGGACCTACCCGCTGGTGCCCGAGACCAACCTCGTGCCTGGGCACTCGTACACATCGATGCGGCGGCGGCGCGGCCGGGGCAGCCAGGGCGGGGGCGCGGGCGTCGGCGTGTCGGCGGAGCGCGGCGTGACGATTGATGCGACGGCGTCGGTGGCGCGCGCGGCGCTGGGCCTGCACACGTCGATTGGTGCCGGCAGCAAGGTGTCGGGCAGCACGCTGGGCCGGCGCTGCCGCATCGGCAACAATGTGCGCATCAAGAACTGCTACGTGTGGGACGACGTTGTCATTGGCGACAACACAGTGGTGACGCGTGCTATTTTGGCGTCGGGCGTGCACGTGGGCGCCGACTGCGTCGTGCCCGCGGGCTCGGTGCTGTCGTACGGCGTCGCCGTGGCCGACGGCACGACGCTGGTTGCGTCTGGGCCCGGCGCACCCGTGGTGCTGGCGACGGTCAAGCCGAGCGGGGCCGAGGCGGCCGACGACGTCGCGGTGGTGGGCGTGGGCGGAAAGGGCGCGCCGTACCACTACGCGGTGGACGGCGACGACGACGATGCCGGCGCCGGTGCCGCGGGCGATGCGGTGACGCCCGAGTCGCTGCTGCGGCTGCTCATTCAATCGACAGAACACCTCAACCTGTCGACACCGTCAATTTCCAGTTTTGGGTCCAACGCGGACGACGATGGCAGCGACGTGTGTGACGATGACGACGACGATGACGGCAATGGCAACGACATTCCGCGCACAGAGCATGCGAGCGGCAGCTCGCGGTCGCGTCTTCCGTCGTCTGCGTCGCAGGACGAGTCGCAATTCTCGCTTGCCGGCATGCGCGGCGGCGACGGCGGCAGTCTGAGCGGCAGCTACGGCGCGGGCATGACCATGGGCAGCATGTTCCACATGGACGCGGTCAGCGGGCTGCTGGACGCGCTGCGCGACGACGGCAGCAGCGACTTTGAGTCGGCGCGGCTCGAGTTCATGGGTCTGCGGCTGTCGACGGACGCGTCGGACGGCGCGGTGCGGCGGGCCGTGGCGGCGGCGTTTGCGCAGCGCGCGCTGGAGCTGACATTGCCGCTGGGCGCGACGTCGGCGTCGATGCCGGGCGCGTTGGGCCAGGGCCTGGACGCGGCCAAGGCGGCCGAGCGCGCCGTCAAGAGCAAGACGGGCGCGGCCAAGTTCGTGCGCGACGTGGGCGTCGGCAGTGGCTCGGTCCAGGAGCAGGTCGAGTTCGTGCTGGCCCTGCAGCGGACGCTCGTGGGGCTGCGGATTCGCGAGGAGATGGAGAAGGAGAGGGCCAAGGAGGGAGAAAAAACGGGCGGCAAGGCGGCACCGGCACCGGGCACGCTGCTGGCGGCGCTGCTGCAGCAGCTGTACAGCAACGACGTGCTGGAGGAGGAGGGCATCCTGGCGTGGTGGGCGGACCGGCGTGCGGCCGAGGGCGGCAGCGGTGTCAGCGGCGACAGCAGCATGGCGGGAGCCAAGGAGCGGTGCCGCGTGCTGGTGGCGTGGCTAGAGGAGGCCGATGAGGACAGTGACGACGACAGCGACGACGACGACGACGACGACGACGAGGAAGAGGAGGACGACGATTAGGACGGCTACAGACTGGGTCGATGGGGGGCGTCAAGGTACACAGGGACAAGGTAAAAGCAGGTGTTTTTTTATTTGTTTTTTTATTTGCTACAGGTGAAGTTTGTTGACTATACGATTGTCGGGGGCAGGCCGAATCATTTCGGGGACTATATTGATATCGTGAGGTCTGGCAGAGACATGCCAAAAGGCAGCATTATGATGTCATTGACGGCGACATGCCTCGCAGGCAGGTGTTTTTATTAGTTATTACAATCAAGTACTACAACTCAAGTCTGTTGACTATATTAATTATCATGGGATCTGGCAGATGCGGCCCAAAAAGAAGTACGAGTACTATTCGTAAAGTCATCGACGTCGACGTGCTTCGCCCATGCTGATTGTCAAGCAGGTTCGGATGATCTCCCCACAGCAGTACTTCGTACACATGCAGGCAGTGCTGCATCCTGGGTCCGATCCTCTTGCTTACTCGCGCACGGAGTACTCAGTATTACTCATATCTTACCCCCATGGCCCATGTCTATTTTTGACTTGTATTCCACTGTGGCAGTGCTGGACGATACGGGGGGTTTATGGAGTACAATCTGCTGCAATGCCGTGATTGCTCCATAATCCCAAAAGACAGTGGCAGAAATCATCTCATCGTTGTCGTGTCGTTGTTTTCTGTCGTCTCATTGTCATCTCATCCTTGCCATCTTCTTCTACGGAGTACATCATCTCTACGGAGTACTCGTGCCTCTATTTCTCTTTCCAGCTCGTATACGCGTACACGAGATCTGCCTCGCCCCTATGCCTTGCCGCCCACCTGGCCGCCTGGCCGCCTTGCCACGAGCGGCCTAACTCAACTGTCCGGGGCTGAAACGGCTACGAGTACTCGTACGGAGTAGAGACAAACGTGCCATGGCCCGCCTCAGCCCAGGCCGTCTGTGGCCACGGCCTGTTTCAGCCCGTCCACACTCAACTCAAACTCCATGGCGTCGGTCTGGCCTTGTGTTGTTCCGGCTTATTCGTGTGGCCTACCTACTCGTACTCTGTAGTTCCATGTGGCGTCTGCTCGTACTTCGTACACTGCACAGAGTACTCTGTACGAGCATACAGAGTACTCCATACTCTTGTCAAGCCTGCTGGCCTGCTGGCCTGCTGGCCTGCTGACCGCTGCCCTTTTTTATTTCTTTTATTTCTTTTGTTTCTTTTTTCTTCTTTATTTTTTGCGCCCAAGCACTGCCTCGTCGCCTCCATTTTACAAGTCCCTGTCTGGCAGGTCCCGTCTTATATTGTAGTCGTAGCCGCCACCATCTGTTGTCCTCTGGTCTTTGATTTTTGGTCGTTGATTTTTGGTTTCTGATCTTTGATCGCTCGCCCTGCCATCGCCATGCCGCCCCGCAAGAGACCGCCAAGGGTCGCAGGCCCGTCGCAGCCTCTCGCTCCTCCTCAGCATCAGCATCAGCATCAGCATCAGCATCAGCATCATCGTCATCCTCCTCCTCAGCATAAACCACACATGACACACACCAGTCGCCAGACTACCCGTCACAACAACACCCGTCTGGCACCACCACATCCGCACGCTCATTCCACGCAGACTGCCCGCCTACCGCTCCCTCCGCCACCACCACCTCCCCCGCCGCCCCTACCGCCCAACACCGCCAAGGACCTGCCCGCACTGCCCTGCAACTACCGCCTCGGCGAGGGCCTGCCCTGGGACATGGGCCTGCCCGAGCCCGCCGCCGACCCCGACGACGCGCGCCTGCTGCCCCCAGCGTTTCGGCAGCCCACCGTCGTGCCCATAGAACCGGATACTCAATTCTCCTGCCAAGAAGAAGACCCCCAGCTCACGCGCAAGCTCGAGGACTTGTCGGCGGCCATGATGACGGTGGACAATGGGTTCGAGAGCCAGTGGTGGAACCGCGGCGCCAAGATGGCGACGGTCGGGCTCGTGGCGGGGGGCAGCTGCATGATGTCGGAGTCGACGTCGACGTCGTCGTCTCTGCCGTCGTCGCTGCCGTCGTCCCTGCCACTGCCGACACCATCGCTCTTTTTGCCGCCCGCACCACCACCACCACCGGCGTACTCATACTCCCCCAACGGCAGGTCACGTGCCCCACCGCCGGTCTCGCCGCTGACGCCCGGCAGCACGCTGTGCGAGTATGACAATGACGACGACGACGCGGCGTCATCATTGCCGCCCGACGTCCAGCAGGTCGCGGCGCACAATGCCGTCCGGCTGCAGCACGGTGTCGTGTCGCCCGAGAGCGAGTGTGCCAGCATTGGCAGTCTCGGAGCGTGGACGTCGACGATGCGGTCCGACGAGTTGCTTTTTAGCGAGCACACCTGATTTCATGTACACTTACTCATACATTCATAGTACAGCGACCACAGTAATTTGCCTTGTATTTGCATTTATATAGCGCTCTGTTTGTATATAATCAGCGACAGCACTTGTCTATGGAACAAGTCCAACTCCAAAAGTCATTTTGTATATAGTGATCATGACGTCGGTCTCCGAAATTGTCATTTGTATAGGACAACGCAAAGACATTCCCAACTCGTATATTCATGAGACAGGCAAAGAGATATCAAGAAAAAGGACAAAAAGAAATAGACAAAAAAGAAATAGACAAAAAATGAAATGTGAAAAATGAAAAATGAGAAAACGCCCCCTATCATGTACCTGGGAAACGCCTAAACAGAGGGGGAATGGGGGAGAGAGAGATATATATGTAAGAGGAAAGATGGAGGGATGTGAAAAGATGTGAAGATATTTAAAAAAAAAAAGAGACGAGACAAGGAGCCTACGACTCCTCTTCAATGGCGGCCATCTCGGTGCCCATTGACGGCGGGTGCTGCTGGAGCTGTTGGAGCTGCTGCTGCTGTTGCTGCTGCTGCATCAGCTTGGTCTGCTGCTGCTGGATGATCTCGGCCTGCTTCTGCTGCATCTGCTGGAGCTGCTGGAGCTGGGGCTGCTGCTGGAGCTGCTGGAAGAGCGTGCCCTGCTCGTTGCTGGGGGCCATCCGCTTGCCGCGGGGGGGTGCCGATGCTGAGGCCGGGACCGAGACCGGCTGTGCCGACGGCGACGGACCCGGACCGCTCGAGTCGTCGCCGCTATTGCCGCCGCTGTTGCCGTTGCTGTTACTGTTGCTGTTGCTGTTGCTGTTGCCACCGCTGCCACTGCCACCGCCGACCGACGACGACTGCATCGCCGACACGTGCGACGGCGATGCCGACGTCGACCGCTTGCTGACCCCAGACCGGCTGGTGCCGCTCGTCGTCGTCGCGCCGCCGACACGTCCTGATCCGGCCCCGGTTCCGGCCCCGGCCCCGGCCCCCGTCCCCGTCGTCCCGGCCGCACTCTTGCCGCCCACCGACGTGCCGCCGCCGTTGATCGTCGTGCTGCCGCCGCCGCCGCCGCGCGACGAGTTGCGCGGCGACACGCGGCCAATCTGCTTGGCCCAGCGCAAGCCGCAGCTGTTGCACAGGTCGCGCTGCCCGCTGGGCCCGCGCCGCCACTCGGGCGTGTTGCGCGTGTGGCAGTTGGCGCAGTCGCGCGGCATGTTGCCGACGCCCTTGCGGCGCTTGCGCTTCTTGCGGTTGGCCAGCAGCTGGCCCAGCTCCTCGGCCAGCAGCCGGTTGGCCTTTTCCATCTGCCGCAGCTCGTACTGCCAGCTCGTGCACCGCATCGTCTTGAGCTCGCCAAAAATGTTATCGTCGGACGCCAGCATCGAGTCCTGCGTCCCCGGCATCACCGCGCCGCCGCCTGCTGCCGACACAAATCCGCCCCCGCCCCCCGTCGTCGTCGCCGTGTCCGGCTCGGCCAGCTGGCCCTGCGCGCCCGCACGCCCAATCTCGTCGCTGCCGGCGTTCTCCGAGGGCCCAGCAATAAATCCAGAACTTGACCGAGCACTACTCGAACCCGCAGCACCCGCCTGCCCCCGCGACGTCGACGACTTGAGCAGCCGCGTCTGCCCCAGCACAAACGTCGGCTTGGCCCCGCGCTCCGCATCGCCCGGATACAGAATCGTCAGCGCCTGCAGCACCTGCCCGCGCCGGTGCTGCACCTCGTGCTTGCACGACGCAATGATGCCGCGCCGCGCCTTGCCCAGCGCCCGGTTGAAGCCCGGCCGCGAGTCGCGCCGCATCAGCTCCTGGATGCTCGTGCCCACCAGCGTGTCCGGCTGGTGGTCCAGCAGCGACCGCACATTGGCCGACGAGTGCAGGATCATGCCCGACGTCGACATCTTGGTCCAGATCTCGCTGTCGCCAATGCCCCCGTTGATCTCCACGTCGCACCGCTGCAGCGCAAACGCCGGCCGCTTGCGCCCAATCAGCACAATGCACTTGCGCCCTTTTCCCTGCTGCTCCACCAGCAGCGACCCGTGGCACTCAAACCACGTGTACCCGCTCTGCTTGCGCCGCACCCGGTACACCAGGCTGATCGCTTGCCCCGCCTGGATGTCGCGCATCTCGCGCGCCGTCGCCACCAGGTCTGACGGGTGGCAGATGGTCGCCAGCGTGTTGCCCAGCAGGTCCGCCGGGTCGTACTCGAGCACCTCCTTGCACGACGGCGACAGGTACAGAAACACGCCCTTCAAGGACAGCACGTGGATCACGTCGTCGACGTTCTCCAGCAGCATCTTGTCCCACGACTGCCGGTACAGGTCCGCCGTCGCCGTCGCCACCACGTCGCTGCCCGTGCCAAGGGCCCCGCCCATAAACCCCCCGCGGTTGCCGTACTGCGCCAGCAGCGCCGACACGTCGTCCGGGCTCAGCGTCCGGTTGTGGTTGTCGCTCTGCCGCAGGCTCGCGTTGGGCGGGTCCCAAATGTACTGCGGGATGCTCACACGGTGCTTGTAGTCAATCGTCATGGTCGAGTTGTTGGCCTGCGACGACACCGCGTCCGGCGACTCCACCAGGTCGATCTGCAGCCCAATGTAGTACTTGTACGCGCCCTTGTGCCCCTCCCACGGGATCGGGATCATGGTCAGCAGGTTCAGAAACGGCGTCCCGCCCTTGCGGTAGTTGATCAGGCTCTGCTGCACCTCGCGGCCCGCCAGCAGCTTCTCCTTGATGTGCTGCACCGCCTTGTTGTCTGTAAAGTCGCGGTGCGACCCGGCCTCGACCCGGCCCGTCGGCGACTGCAGGAACCGGCAGTTCTGCCCCAGGATCTCGTGGCTGCTGTAGCCCGTCAGGTGCTGGAAGTTGTCGGAAATGTAAACGATCGGAATGTCCTCGAGCGTTGCGTCGCACACCACAAACGCACACGACAGGTCCACGGGGCCAATCGCAATCTCGGGGTTCGGCCGCGACGACACATAGTACAGCGCCTGGATCATATCGAAGCCGCTTTTGGAGTAGTAGTTTTTAATGTTCTTGGTCGAGATTGCGCCCCGTGGCGGCAGCGCCGGCCCGGCCATTGTGCTGTTTTCGCTCGGCGACGACAGATTGCTCGACGTCGCAGGAACAACCGCCGCCGCCGCTGCTGCCGCTGCCGCTGCTGCCGAAGCCGCGCCATCGGCTGCTGTCGGTAATGACTGCATCTGGGCGGTGCGTGCCGCCGTCGAGCTCGAGTTGTTGCGCCGTGCCGCGCCTTGCCTTGCCGAGGTGCTGCCTGACGTCGACCGCCGTCCCAGCGGCGTTTGCCGTGTCGGCTCTCTATATCCACTAGAAGAATACATCCCCTGCTGCTGCTGCTGCTGCTGTCGCAACACGGCCATTTGTGACGGCGTCAGCGCCGGTGGCGACGACGGCTGCGCCGCCTCCATGTCCACGTCGCGGCCACTTAAAAACGTCGGCGTCGACAGATTGTCCGACGGACTCGTCGTAAACTGCGCCTCCAGGTCCGCCATGACGGTGCTGGGCAGCGGCGCCGACAGGCTGGTCGAATCGGGACTCGTCGTATACAGCGAGGCCAGCGTCGCCGCGTCCATGGTGCCGGGCGGCGCCGACGACAGCTGCGCCAGGTCCAGGCCCGAATACGTCATCATGCTGCCCATCATGGGGCTCTGCAGCATGTCCTGCGGCAGCGGCGGCGCCAGCACGGTCTGCGGCAGCGCGCCAAACGACCGCGGGTCCGAGTCGCCCGGCGACGTCAGCAGGCCCGACGCCGCAATCGACGCCTGCTGCTCGGCCGTCGTCATGTCCATGGGCCCCGCATAGGTTCCCGGACCCGCGCCCGCCGTAAACGAAAAGTTTTTAAATGCGTCCTCGACGCCGTGGCCCATGTCGACGCCCAGGCCCAGGTAGCCAAAGGGCTGTATTTGGCTTTGGCTTTGACTTTGGCTTTGGCTGTCGCCGCCGCCGCCGAGCGACGATCGCGATAAAGACGACATGGAGGCGTGCTGACGGTGCTGTCGGTGTGGTGGTGGTTGTTGTTGGTGTTGGTGTTGTTGTTGTTGCCGTGATGCTGGACCGGACGAAGCGCCTGTGTATCCGCCGTGTATTGAATGATGTGATAGGCTTCGTCGGACATCGCCCTGCTTGGAGGAGCGCAGCGATTGCTGCTGCTGCTGTTGTTGCTGCTGCTGCTGCTGCTGCTGCTGCTGCTGCTGCTGATCGTCGACGATCGAAGGCGGTGACTGGTCGCCAAAGAAGCCGTCCATCGCGGCGGGTTGCGTGGGGGGGGCGAAATGGAGGTGGTGATGTGGAATTAGTCGAGGCACCGCCGACGGTGGCGAGTCGGGGCGGGTCCGAGCTGCGCAACAGTAGTAGTGCTGTTGCTGTCCGTCGTTCTGTCCGTCGTGCTGCTGCTGCTGCTGCTGCTGCTGCTGCTGCTGCTGCAAGCGAGGTGTCGCGTGGCGACTGCAGGGCTGGTTGGCAGTGACAGCAACTGGCGGGGTAGCGTCATGTGCGAGCGGCCAAGCCGGCAAGGTGTGCTGCGTAGAGCTAGGATGTCTGTCAGTTTGTGTGGAGGGGAGATGGAGGAGGCAAATTTGAACAAAAATGCAAGGAGATATGAGAATGCAGGGTAAACAAGAAATCAATGCATGCAATGACAGTCAGCCGTGGAAAATGCAACAACGAATGCAAGACGGCAACGTAGATTGAGACAAGACATGAAGCCGATGACGTACAGCATGAGGCACGGTCGATGGGGGGGCCAAGAGACAAGGCCAGGAAGACGAGAGACTGGGCGCGAGAGGAAGAGGGTAGAGGTGGAGAGAGGGAACAACGAAGCAACAAAAGATGCCACACAGGACGAGGCTACCAACGGCTGTCAACGGCTGACAGTTGGTGTTTTTTTCTCAAGACTTGATTGTCGGCTTCGGGGGTGGTGGTGGTGCAGGAGAGAGACGACGAGAGACGACGAGAGACGACGAAGGGGATACAAGGGATGGGACGACGGGGAGAAGATGGGAATGAGGCAGCAGGGGAAGTGGGCAGAGAGGGGATGATGTAGACGGGCGAGGACGGGAAAAGTACAACAAAGGAACGACGGCGGCAGCAGCAGCAGCAACCGGAGCATGCGGCAGTGGTACTTACAACAAGTCGCGACGGCGGTTTTGCTATGCCCTCGTGCGGCGAGCGTGGTCGTGCAAAGTGGCTCGATGGCCCGGCGAGGCGCTGGTGGGCGGGTGCATGCACAGTCAGCGGCTTAGTCATCTGCTTTGTCATCGGTGGCGGCAGGGCCGTGGTGGCGGGCGTGCTGGGGGGGCGCGATACCGACCGTGCGGTTCAGTCAAAAAAATACTCGTACCTAAAAAGGCAATGCGACCAGCGATAAGAGAATTGCAAAGAACCGCGCAAAGTCCACAAGGCCGTGCGCGTACTCCGTACATACTCGTAGTCCTGCCTGGGGGGGGTGTCCCCGTTGCTGACGCTTGGGTGTACTTTGTAGGCCCGGCGGGGCAGGTACATAACTCAGTACTCAGTACTCGTTACTCCGTACTCCGACGCTGGAAAAGTCGGGATATGGTCGGGCTCCAACTTCCTTGTACGGAGAAGGCGCTATTAAAACGCCGTCTCTTGCCCAGGGCCCGGGCTGTACTTGCGCTTATCGTACAAGTCGTACAAGGGGCCCGGGTGATCTACACGCGTTGACCTGTGTTGGGGAAACGAGGCAGGCAAAAAAAGGGAAAGAGAGCGAGCAAGAAAAAAAAAAAAAAAAAAAAACACGGAAGGGGCGAGACCAGGGACGCTCTCTCTCTCTCTCTCTCTCAATGGCAACTAACTGCCCGTGACGCGGAGCACACACTACTGTAGCCAGGTGTTGGGGAAAGTGGGGTGGGTTGGGCCTCGGGTTTGGTGAGATTTGGGCCGGGAATGTCTGAATCCCATGGGCGTGGCACGGCAATTGGGAATGCCATGGTGGTAGTGCGTACGGAGTACAACATTGCGGGGTTGTCTTTTTGGTCTTTTTTCTTTTTTTCTTCTTTGTTCTGTCTTTGTCTTTCTCTCCTGGTTGCCCTCGGTCTCCCTTGTTTTTGCTTCTCCGTTGCCGACTTCAGGACTTTTTGTCCATAGATGCCAATCACCTCGCTTGCCAATATTGGATCGTCCCTGGTTTGGGTTTGGGCTGCATTGATTGGTTGGACGTGGTACTTTGTTTGACACGGGACGAAAGAGCTGCGTCCTGAAAAGGTTACAAGTTGCGTACGAGCATGCATAATCAAGCCAGCAACCTTGGAAGTGAGACCCTGCGGAGAAGGATATAAAGTTTGGAGTTTAGATCATCCAAAGTCTAGAATCAACTTGTGAATCATAAATATTTAGAAACAAAACATATTTGGAATCAAAGACATTTAAAATCAAACGAGGACTACTTTGAAATATTCAGTAATAATCAAAAATACTCCTTCAACAAAGAAATACAACCCAGAAAGTAACACTAAAAAAAACAACACATGAAAAGTACAACGCCTACTGCATGGACCCGTGGCCACGTTGGAGTCCGTCACACAAGTCTAGACCACTACGTACAAGCTACTCCGTACTTTGTACTTGATCGACCACGCTACTTCTTCGACCACACGAGCTGCCTGTCACGTCACATGCCTTTACCGACGTCTCTTCTCCAACGCTTCACACCATCAACAGCCAAGGGCCCAAACGAGAGACCACCGCCCTAGACCACTCTACCGGCCTTGCTTTCATACTCCGTACGAGTAGCCCATCTTGTACTTCTTCGCACGTCAAAACTATTACGCGTATCCACCCATACTATAACACGGCGAACCCTGCACCTCCGCGTCCTTTTGTTAGCGCGGGGTCCCTATATCCGTCACGGCAAGGCTGCCTCGGAAACCGGACGAACCGAAGACGCCGTGATGCCGGTCGGAAGAGGGATCTACGCCCTTAAGAAACAGTGATTACAGCAGCCCGCCTTGGCAACAAAAAAGGAGAGATGCTTGGCAAAGTCGAGTCAAAGAAGAAGAAAAAGAAAATAATAGAAAATAATAAAAAACCAGTACAACACTACAGACAACAAGACAACGTCATACACAAGGCGAGAGGAAGACATCTATGCTACAAAGTTCTTCCAGTAACTAGCGAGAGAAAAGTAAAAACAACAGACAAAAGCAGAATAAATAAAAAAGAAGGCCTCTACGCAAAGTATGCGCTGATGGTCTGCTGCAGCTCCGCCGGGAACTGCTGCATCAGCGGTGCCGCGTTGAGCCCCGACTCGGCCAGCATCACCTTGGTCGCGTCCACCACGCGCTTGGCCGTCTCGCCGCGCAGCACCTCGGCACCCAGGGCCTGTGCAATATAGGTAAACACCTGGCCGGCCTGTGTCATCACGGCGGGGTGGCGTCTGTTTGTTTTGTTAGCGGCCGCAACATAAAAATCAAAGACGGGAAAAAATAAAATACTCACTTTGTAATCAGCTCAACCAGATAGGCATACGCATATGGTGCTGCCTCCTCGTCGTTGACCACCGGCAGCGTCGACACCCACTGCGTCACCACCGTGTCCTGGTTGAGCACCATGCCCGGGTTGAAGTGCATAATCTTGGCAATCGCCGCGCACGCATTCTCCGTTGCGTACACATTGTCCTCGCTGCGTGCGTCCGGCACCACCGTCGCCTGGAACAAAAACGGCACGCAGTTGCTCAAGAACTGCGACCAGCCCTCGCCGCCGTGCCGTGCTGCCACGCCAATGCCATATGCCGCCGCCTGCCGGATGGGCGGCGACGCGTCCTTGCAGCCGTCCAGCAGCGGCGTCGAAATGTACTGCGCATAGTGCAGGCTGTTGGTGCCGCAGTACTCGAGCACGTCGTCCACAATGCACAGCCCCCACTGCCGCTGGCTCGCGTCCGGCGACGTCAAGAACGACTCGTACGCCGACATCAGCCGCTCCCACGGCCGCAGGAAATCAGACCCGTGGTACTTGAACACAACGTGGAACGCCTTGCTCATGTCCGACAGCAGCGTCTGGTCGTCCTCGAGCGCAATCAGCAGCTCCTCGTCCTCGTCCTCGGCATCGTCCGCCGTCGCCTGCCGCTTCTCCTCCTCGCGCTGCACCGACCGGTCCCGGTAGTCCTCCAGCGTCGACTGCACCGAGTCAATGTACTTGTTCATGTGGTCCGCCGTCAGGCACGCCTGCCCCATCACCTCCACCGACTCGTAGAAGCACTGGTACATCTCCGCCAGCGTGTCTATTGCCGGCTCTGCCGACAGCACCTCGAGCAGCTTGTCCACCGTCGCCCCCCACAGCTGCACCATCTCGTTCGACTTGGGCCCATATGCCTCCTTGAACGCGTTGAGCAGCTGCGGCACCAGCCGCGCCGACACAAACCGCACCGGGTCGTGGAAGAAGAATGCCAGGCCCGGCAGCGCAATCTCCTTCATAATCTCCGCCACGTACGGCGCAAACGCCGCCTTGAGCACCTGCGCATACACCACCAGCAGCTCAATCGCCATGTGCTTGTCGTCCATGCTGCTCGTCTTGATCCCAATCATCTTGCCCTTGAGCGGCAGCAGCTCCCAGCCCTCCTCCTGCTGCAGCTGGTCCGCCTGGTCCTCGTCGTCCAGCAGCTGGATGTCCGCCTTGGCGCTCGCCAGCGTCAGCAGCGGCGGCATCACCGTCGGCAGGAACGGCATAAAGTCCGCGCCCATCACGCGGCACATGCGGCCCCACGAGTGCATCAGGTACTGCGCCTGCGGGTCATCGGGGTCCGTCAGCCCGTTTTGGATGTTGGCCAGCAGCTGCACCAGCTCCAGCGCCCCCGAGCCCAGCCGCTCCTTGCCCACCGCCAGTGCAATCAGCGTCGCGCACTCCATCGCCTTGGCCCGCAGCAGACGGAACTCCTTTTCCGTCTCGCGCCGCAGCACGTTGACCAGCAGCGGCATCAGCGTGTCGTAGTACTTGCCAAAGGCCTGCTCCGCCGCGTCCGCCACCGTCGCAATCGTCGACAGCGCCTGCTCCTGCACAAACCGCTTCTCGTCGCGCAGCAGGTTGAAAAGGTGGTTCAGCAGGTCGTCCAGGTACGGCTCCAGCACGCTCTTCTCGGCCTCCTCGCAAAAGTTGACCAGCGCCGCCGCCGCGTGCGACTTGACGCGCGCCTCGGGTGAGTCGAGGACGGGGATGATCGTCTTGAGCACCACGTCGTAGTACTCGCGCTGCATCGTCGGTGCAAAGTCCGTGCTCATCTGGCCCAGCGCGTTGCAGCCCGCCCACCGCACACGCGGGTGGGGGTCCTTGAGCGCCGGCACCACCAGGTTGAGCACCTGCTGCAGCTCGCCCAGCATCAGGTCACGGCAGCCCTCGGAGATTGCACTAATAGCCATGAGGGCGGCGTGACGGTCGCGCCAGGCCGCCGAATTGATCATGCGCGGCAGCCAGCTGAACGTTGGCGCCAGAATCACCGAGCCGCCCAGCTTGTTGGCAAGGCGGTCCATGCACTGCTCGCCCGCCACGTGGTTCGAGTCGCTCTCGTCCTGGTCCAGGTCGTCGGCCGCAAGCCACTCGGCGGCGTCGTCGTCGTCCTCGCCCAGATCCGTCATCAGACTCAGGCACTGCGTGATCATGTCGGTTGTGTAGTTCTCGTCCTTCTTGCACATTGACGGCGAGTAGTCGGCAAACGTGGCCATCAGTTCGAGCGCGTTTTGGCGGCACGTGTCGGAGAACTCCTTGTCCTGGATCACCGAGATGCAAAACTTGACAAGGATGTTGAATACGGGGCGGAACATCTTGGGCGAGATGCTGGCAAGGTCGATGAGGCTGATCAGCGCGTTGCCAAGATCGTCCGAGTCCTGAGACTCCTTGATGGGCGGCAGAATGTTGAGCACCTCGGGAAGCAGGTTGAAAAACTTGGGCTGGCTCTTCTTCTTGAGGCCGCGGAAAAAGGCAGCAAACGCCTCCATGGCAGCGATGCGGACCGCCACCGACTCGTCCTTGAACCCACGGGCAAACGCCTCGGCCACAGCATCCTCGTGGCTCTTTTCGATGATTCCGGGTGTCGTGGTAAAGACGCGGTAGGCCGTCTCGCGCTTGCCGGCGTCGGGTGCGGTGCTCATCTGGAACAGGATTTCCAAGAGCTCAATCCATGGCTGGTCTAAACAGGTGCAAGTCAGCAAGTTGGCTTTTTTTTTTTAGACTGTGCGCCTAGTCCACGAACCGTTTTCTGTGTATTGTCTCGCAATCTCGGCAACGGCGTCGCTGATCTTGTTGCGAACGCCGCGTTCGGTCTCGGTGGCCAGCACCTGCAGCAGCTGGCGGCGGATGACCTCTGCTTGCTGGGCGGGCAGGGACAAGAAGATCTCGACCATATCGCCCTGCTCGTTCTTGCGCGTTTTTGAAGCAATTCTCCGGAAGATGACGGCACCAAACGAGCGAGTCTAGGAAATTGTTAGTTTGCAAAGATGACGCGCCCAGAAACAGACGGTGCACAACGGCAGCGCATGCGCGTGTCCGCTGACACGACACAGCACACGACGAAGAGACAAGGTGGGAGACAAAGAGGGACGCACGACATTCGAGGCCTGGCTGCCAATCTGCTCGGCCAGGCCCATCAACAAGACATCGGGGCGCGGGGCGGTCCAGTTGTTCTGCAGATGCTCCTCAGCCTGTGACCGGGTGGTGTTGTCGGCCGACTGCAGCGCCTGCAGGAGCTGCGTCAGCTCGGCAGTGACCTCCGGCGGGAGCATAGACATCGTGGCGGGGGGTTCTCGATACGAGCGGGAGGAGGGGAGAAGGGGGTAGGGGGGTTGATTGGCGGATAGAGGCGACAAGGTTGACAGTTGAGTTGGCAAAGGGAGGCCAGTCGAGGTCAACAGAGGGTGTCACCGGCGTGTTCGACGGGGTATAAAGAAAGAGGGTGCTGGTGAGGCGTCAGGAAAGGTGAAGAATGAATTGAGGAGAGGAGATTAAGGTGGAAGAAGAGGCGACGACGGAGAGACGACAAAAAAAATAAAAGGCTAAAATTGAAGCGAAAAAACGCGGGGCGATAGCCTGCCTGAAGATAGGCGCTGAAAAAGCCCCCCAAAAACCGCTGGCAAGGGTGTGTTGGGCGACAGTCGACACTGGACAGTGTGCACGATTGAGGAGAATATGGAATGACGCGACCCAGGTAAGAGCAGCTGTTTTATCCGATGGCTGTTTGTTACGATGATTTGGCCAGAGTGATCGTAAGGGGGGGAGAAGACAAAAATAATGTGAGGGGGGGCAACACAGAGAATGACGAAAAAAATAAATAAAAAATAAAGTAGCGTGAAGAGCGGGGCTAAGCACTGTAGCGGTCGTCTAGCACACTACGGAGTGCGAGAACGAGACGGCCTTGCGGGTTGATATCTGACGGCCAAAAGCGGTATTCTGGACATGTTTTGATTGGGAAGTAAGATGGAAAGGGGATGGGAATTGCACATTGTTCAAAGAAAAGACCAAAGGGACGTGGCGAACGCATAGGGTTTGCCGTAGGCGAAGGAAGAAATGCAGAATATCATTAGAAGACTACGCCCTGGGGTACGGTTTCAATATAATGCAAAATCTGATAACTGCATATCCATCAGTAATGTGTACGCTGTTGGTGGGTGGTGTCTTATTCATAGCGTAATGCTTTGTTGTATTTTATTCTTCTACCGTATCTTTTGTCGATTTTGTCAATACGAGAACTCAGTAAGCTCAACCATAGACCAACAGTTGGTGGGGGCAGGAGTCGTCCAACGTGCCTTCTGGTGTTGGCGTCTTTCATTCAAGAACACGTGTGTGTTTGACGTTGTCGTTTTCGTGTATTGGAAGGAAGGGGAGGGAGGGAGCACGTCTGTGCCTCGCACCTTCCATCTACAAGTACGTTTGTGTCGGCTGTTGCTCTGCGTCTGGGCATGGGTGTTTGTGTTCTTTCTTTTTTTTTTTTTTTTGCGACACGCGCGCGTTGATAACGATACTCTACTAAGCGGGGTTGCGTCGCACTCGTGACATTTGTTTGCATGTCCGTGTACGTACGGAGTATTCATACTGTTTTATTTAGGTGTCTGCTTTTTATGTAATGGGAAAGTGCTATCGTGTTTCTTCCCTTGACCTACCTTTGCCCGGGCAAGAGAGCAAGTATGCCGTATCGTACCTTCCGTATGGCTGGATGCAGTTCCAGCCGCACCGCATCCATGCCGGCAGATCACTCGGCGTTCTACGGAGTACTCGTACACGTTAGCCCGTAAGGCTTGAGCATGTAGGATTCATAGGTGGTCAGATGTAAATAAAGAGGAGCTAAAATGAAGCATAACTCCAGAGAAATATAGAAAAATAAGATCGAGTATCGTACTCAGTAGAATGGAGACGACCATGTACTCGTACCTGCTCAAGTTCATATAGAAAAAATAAGAAAAACAAGAAATTGCAAAGAGAAATGAAAACCCATGAAAAAGCAGCTCATAAAACGGGCTTCTGTCACTTCTACCCTTACAGTTGCGCGTCTCAAACGCAAGACAAGGCAGCTGACCTGTAAGCCTCATGAAGCGGTGGGCGTTATCGGGCCAATGGCGTGTTTTGTTGTGCCCCGCGTTCGTCAACAGTAGCAAACTCCCAGCTGCTGCCTGCACCTTCCATTACGGACGGGCGTGCTGGTCGCTCTTTCCTTCATATATCGCGTACTCGTACGATATATAGCTTCGTACCCTCATATCTTCTACCTGAATATCGTCTATTCGTAGTACCCGCACTCTGTTTACGAGTATCTATCTTGCATGTATCGCAACTGCCGTGTCACCGCCGGCGCCTTCCAAATCTCGATCGCCCCATCCCCCCATCTTCTCCCTCACCCAGCCCCTTCCTCAAACGCATTGGCTCCGTGGTGCCATCCCTCCTTCTCTCGATCCGTCCTCTTTCCGTCTTTTCCTCTCCGCTCTTCTCTTCTGTCCCATTCATATCTCGTCGTCGGTTTTGTTCTCCTTTTCTTTTGTCTTGTGATCTCTTTCCCGCCGTATCGTATGTAGCTCCGATAAAGCTCTACGCGACCTAGAAGCAAACTAGCTCTGCCACTTCACTGCTCGTCCCTGAATACGCTCTATATCTTTGTATCCCCTTGTTGACTGCATGCACAACCTCGTCAAACTCATTCTTCAAACTCACTCTTCAGCGTCACTCCTTCACAAACAAGTGAAAACCGTTATCGACTCAACCCTGACACACCCCTAACCCAAAGTCTAAGCCTAGACCAAACACAAACCCACAGTCAAAGCTCCTCGACGTCATAACGCCACCAAACTCGCCTCAACTCAAAATACATTACAGAACGACAACGACCACAACATGTCTGGACCATCTCCGACAAACGCCGGTGTGGCCGGTGCTTCCGACCCCAGTAGCGGAAATAGCAATGCTAACAGCACCGGTGCCGCCGGCCGATCCCCGACACCCCTCGTCCTGGCGGCCCCGCCCGCAACATCGACGGCCGTGCCGGAGCGATCCCCATCGCGGTCGAGTCTCCACCGGCAGCCGTCCATCACGTCGCCGACTTCTGTGCCCCATCATCGCCAGAGCTTTGCCGAGAACCTGCGGAACCTGCCCTCGTCGCCACGCTCGCGCCACACTTCCTTCTCGCACGGTCTGATCAACCACCCGCCGGCGCATCGTAATCCCAAATTTGCCGATCGCGACTGGCGGGACATTGCTATTGGCGAGCTGGTCTCGGCCGACGCGGTCCGATGGGCCACCCTCAACAGCAGTGTCGAGGACTGCACCAAGACGCTGCTGCGGACCAACAACTCGACGGGTGTTGTGCTTTTGCGGGAGTCGTCCACATCCAAGGATCCCGTGGCCACCTTTGACTACAGCGACCTCAATGCTTATCTTTTGGTGGTGATTGGCATGAGCAAACCCGAGCCGGAGCAGGTGTCCGTTTTCGAGAGCATTGCCCAGCGAGCACATGACCGTGTGGCCATTCCCGTGCGCGACATCCAGCCCATCTGCCACAAGGACCCGTTGGCAATGCTGGCATACAATGACGACTTGGTCAAGGCTATTGAAGTTTTTGGCACCGGCGCACGCCGCATTCTCGTGACAAACCAGACAGGGATGGATATCGTGGGCGTGCTGAGCCAGTTGCACCTAGTCGAGTTCTTCTGGAACGAGGCTGTCAACTTCCCCTTGATCGACCGGCTGTACAATGCCAACCTGCGCGACCTCAAGCTCGGATCCAGGGAGATTATCGCCATCAAGTACGTGCCCATTGACAGAGACAGCAATATTATGCAAATACTAACACATGCACAGTGCCGACAGTCCCCTTGCAGATGCACTCAACCTGATGAACAACGAGGGCCTGACGTCGGTGGCGGTGGTGGACAACGGCCTCAATGTGGTGGGCAACATCTCGACCCGTGATGTGCAGCACCTGACCTCGGTCTCGAGCTTCCCGCTGCTGCAGTCGTCGTGCATGCACTTTATCTCGGTGATTTTGTCGGAGCGCGGCGTCGAGGAGGGCCGCGACGCATTCCCCGTGTTTTACGTCAACCCGCACGCGACTCTTGCGCACACAGTGGCCAAGCTGGTGGCCACGCGCTCGCACCGCATGTGGGTGGTCGACACGCCGTCGCCGTCGCCATCTGCGCCGCAGACACCGCTGCTGGCAGCAACAAGCGTGGGATCCGGCGCGTCCTCTCTGAAACTGGGCCATTCGCGCTCGCCCAGCACCAGCAGCCTCACGCTGGGCCCTGCCGGATCGGCTGGCGGCGGCGAGCGGCGGGAGTCCACGGTTCTGACGCCGTCCGCGGCGCCGACACACGCATCCATCCAGGCACCCTCTGGCGCATCGCCGATTCTGTCGCCAGTGTCGGTGTCGGTTCCTGCGGCGGCGATGCCTGGTGCCCATTTGTCGGGACGGCTGACGGGAGTTGTGTCCCTGACGGACATCTTGAACCTGTTTGCCGTCACACAGGGACTGAGCTCGAGCGACCCTGCTGAAATCCGCGCGCGGCGGCGGCGCAGCAGCAGCAGCTCTCTTCGTCCTAGCATAGACGGACTGAGACCTAGCATGGACGGCCGTCGGTAAGCTTGATGAATGATGGACAGAATGAAGAACGAAGTGAGAATGATGGGACACGAAGGTGCTGTTATTGTTGTTATTGTTGTTATCGTCGTTGCGTGCACTTTTATGGTATGGCGTTTTGCAGTTTAAAAGACCAACTCAGCAAATGATAATTGATATTGAAATGTAATCGTCAAGTCGTGAATGAAACCACCAGACAGCCTTGCCTTCCAGGGCTGACAGTCAGGCCAACTCCAAACGCCTCTAAACGCAGCAAGGACACAGAAAAATAAAGACCGGCCTACGCCATGGCGACGTCGCCGGTGACGGTCGGCGTGGTCTGCGGCAGGGCCACGGTGGCCTCGGCCGTGTTGTCGCCCTCGGCGCTGATGGCCAGCGGCTTAGAAAAGATCTTGGTCTGGGCGCTGTTGTCCGTGTGCTTGCCGACGGCGGCCTCGGCCTCGCGCTGCGTGTAGACGCCCTCGGCGAGCTGCTTGAGGCGGCGGCGGTGGGGCTTGCCGCGCTTGTGGCTCTCGAGAGCGTGCAGGGTCTCGAGCCAGCGCGAGCAGGCGACGCAGTAGTGCTTGCCGAGGCCCGGGAGCTCGTCGCTGGCCTTGGTGGCCTTGTAGCGGTCGAGGTGCGCCGGCGACAGCAGGTCGTTGGCGATCTGGTCGACGTCCCTGGGGGGGGTTAGGCTGTGCACATAATATGGTCGTGGAAATATGAGGACCTACCTCGTCTTTCTCCGCGTCTTCGTCAGCGTCTTCTTGTTCGAGATGCCCATTGTGCCGGTTGTGCTTGGTGGTGGTGATGCTGTTGATACGTGCAGAGCGCAGGATATTTTTTCCCTTATCCGTGCAGTGTCGTCCTTATCAAAATCTTATCGTTGATTATCATTATCTCTTATCGCACCCACTCGGCGGGGTCACATATTGAATTACGATTTCACCGAGGTCACGTGTCACTAACGTCGTCGCGATTGTACATTTGTACCTCGTGAGGGTAACGCCGAGGACAGCCAGCTCCTGTCACGAGGATCCGCCGACGTGTCATTACGAGTATTTGCGGTTGCATTGCAGTTGGAAAGGAACAGCGAAAAATTCTTTGCCTCGCTTCAGCCCGGTCGGTCGATCGGATTCAGCGGCGGCGGCTGGCTCGTATTTACTCGTAAAGCCGCACGGCTACCGAGAAGGCTTCGCCCAAAATGTGCCCCAACCCGCCCAAACCACCCTAAAACGTCCCCCCTGGTTTGGTGGGAGACCCACTGAAAGAAGAGACGACCTGGACGACCCCACCCGGACGGTCTCCAGACCAAACAGAACAGGCCGAAAGGCAAACAAGCGCATCACGGGACAAGGACGCGGACTGCATTTTTCTGCACCCGGTGGAGGCTGCGGACATGATTGCAGTCTTTCTTTTCTGTCTTTTGTCTACTCCGTAGGGAGTTTATACTCCGTACTCCGTCCAGAGCCTGACGCTGCCGTACTCTGTACTCGTACACCTTGAATTACTATTACCGGGACAACGTTTTGAGGCATTTTGTTTGGCCGAGGCGTGTGCGAGTTACTCGTACCTCCATAGTACTCCGTAGGCAATACTCGTACCTAGCACGGCGAGCTGCAGCAGTAGCCGCGATTCGGTCCAAAGCAACGACATTCCATGCCGACCCTCTTTGCGGTGCCGAGCGAATGGCAGCCGCTGCTTTAGCATGTCCGTCCGACCATACGTCGACGACTCGCGCTATTCGAATTAGAATATTTGCAAAATAGTTGCCAGTCGTGCCGGTTGTTCCTGAACGCTACTCGTATAGAATAAGAATAGTTCTCTCTTTGTACTCGTAGTCAGTGCTGCTTGTCTTGACACCTTGCCTTTGCCTTTATTCAACCTCCAACCCGGCTTATTACGATGTCCTTGACTGGTGCAAGGAGGGACCGCCAGGCCCCACTGTAGCTCCTCCGAAGGCCGTTGCGCCGGCTACTTGCACGAGTAGTCGTAAATACTTCGTAAACACGGCAACACGGCGCCACAGTCACATTCCACAAGAGCAACACTCACATGCGTTTGCATATGTGTATGCGTACATGCATCATATGCTTTCTTGGCAGCCGGATCGCAACCGACAGAAAAATCTCTACCTGTCATTGATTGCGTGCGACGAACCTCCCGGTCAAGTGCTTTGGCTGTGGTGTACTTCATACTTCATACTCGTACTCAGTACTGCAAGCAGAATAATGGCTTGTGCTGTCTCCACTCTTTCTTTCTGCTACAGCATCCGCACCCCTGTCGTTAACATAATCCAGTCCCGCTGATTCGTCCGCTCGCCCGCTTGTCGTCATAGCCGAGGGGCTGCTGAAGGCCCCTAGCCTCTCCACCAGACACCACTGTAACCAGCACTGGCGCCCCAATCGCCCTCTTCTAGCCACGAAGAGCCGATATCTATCGAAACACCCCCACAGTAAATAGTGCAAAGCACCAAGCACTCCGTACTGCATAGCACATTCTCCCACCCCCCCCGCTCCCGCATTCTGCTTGTCTTTGCCATCTGCTCCTGCCTATATTTTTTCCCAGCGCTTCCCACAATTTCGCGTCCTTTTTCTTCTTCTTCCCTCTCTTCCGTACTCTCCTTCTTTTTCTCTCTCTTCTCCCTCCCCTCTCATCTCTTTCTCTTTTGTTTATTCTGTCCTCACTTTCCATCTCCCCTCCTCCTCCTCTCTCCTCTCTCTCTCTCGTTTTGCCTCATCCTTCGAGACTGAGCAACGTGAGACCGTCTCTGTCGTGATTTGCGTCTACACCCCTTCGCTTCCTCACACACACACGCACACATCCTCACAATGTTGGCTTCCCGCCAGCTCCTGGGCAAGGCCGCCCGGAGCCATGCAGCCATTGCCGGCCAAGGCCTGCGCCGCTCCATGGCCACCGTCTCGGACAACCCGCTGGACCGCAAGGTAAGCTTCGACCATCAAGCATCTGCTGAGCTGCTTTCTTTCGGCAATCGTCAATTTTTGGACACGGCTGCAGCTAGGCTGATTACGCCTCCTGTCATTGGCCCGTTTTGGCCCACGCTTGAGAAGCTTCACTTTGTTCAGCAACTAACAGTCCCCTATAGGTCAAGCAGAACATCTGGGAGGAGGGCAACTTCATCAACTACAAGAAGATGTCGGAGAACCTGGACATTGTCCGCGCCCGTCTCAACCGCCCCCTGAACTACGCCGAGAAGGTTGTCTACTCGCACTTGGACGACCCGCACAACCAGGACATTGAGCGTGGTGTCTCGTACCTGAAGCTGCGCCCCGACCGCGTTGCTTGCCAGGACGCCACTGCGCAGATGGCCATTCTGCAGTTCATCTCGGCCGGCATGCCGTCCGTGGCCAACCCCGTCACCGTCCACTGTGACCACTTGATTGAGGCCCAGGTTGGCGGCCCCAAGGATCTGGCCCGTGCCGTCGGCATCAACAAGGAGGTCTACGACTTCCTTGCCTCTGCGTGCGCCAAGTACAACATTGGTTTCTGGAAGCCCGGCTCTGGTATCATCCACCAGATCATCCTCGAGAACTACGCCTTCCCCGGTGGTCTGCTGATCGGCACCGACTCCCACACCCCCAACGCCGGTGGTCTCGGCATGTGCACCATTGGTGTCGGTGGTGCTGACGCCGTCGATGTCATGGCTGGCCTGCCCTGGGAGCTCAAGGCCCCCAAGGTCATTGGTGTCAACCTGACTGGCAAGATGAGCGGCTGGACCTCGGCCAAGGACATTATCCTCAAGGTTGCCGGTATCCTGACCGTCAAGGGTGGCACTGGCAGCATTGTCGAGTACACCGGCCCCGGTACCGAGACCTTCTCGTGCACGGGCATGGCCACGATCTGCAACATGGGTGCCGAGATTGGTGCCACGACCTCGCTGTTCCCCTTCAACGACCGCATGTACGACTACCTCGCCGCCACCAAGCGCAAGGACATTGGTGACTTTGCCCGCACGTATGCGCACGACCTGCGCCCCGACGAGGGTGCCGAGTACGACGAGCTGATTGAGATCAACCTCGACACGCTCGAGCCTCACATCAACGGACCCTTCACGCCCGATCTGGCGACGCCCATCTCGAAGCTCAGCGAGGCCGCCAAGGCCAACAACTGGCCTGAGGAGGTCAAGGTCGGCCTCATTGGCTCGTGCACCAACTCGTCGTACGAGGACATGAGCCGCGCCGCGCACATTGCCAAGGACGCCATGGCGCACGGCATCAAGGCCAAGGCCATCTTCACGGTGACGCCCGGCTCGGAGCAGATCCGCGCCACGATTGAGCGCGACGGCCAGCTGGCGACGTTTGAGGAGTTTGGCGGCATTGTGCTGGCCAACGCCTGCGGCCCTTGCATTGGCCAGTGGGACCGCACCGACGTCAAGAAGGGCACGCCCAACAGCATCGTCTCGTCGTACAACCGCAACTTCACCGGCCGCAACGACGGCAACCCCGCCACGCACGCCTTTGTCACGTCGCCCGACATGGTCGTGGCGCTGACGATTGCCGGCTCGCTGCACTTCAACCCCCTGACCGACACGCTCAAGGACAAGGACGGCAACGAGTTCATGCTGACGCCGCCCGAGCCCAGCGATGGTCTCCCGGTCCTCGGCTACGACCCTGGCCAGGACACGTACCAGGCCCCTCCCGCCGACCGCTCGACGGTGCAGGTGCAGGTGTCGCCTACGTCGGACCGTCTGCAGGTCCTGTCGCCCTTTGAGGCGTGGGACGGCAAGGACGCCCTGGACTGCCCGATCCTGATCAAGGCTCTCGGCAAGACCACCACCGACCACATCTCCATGGCCGGCCCGTGGCTCAAGTACCGTGGCCACCTGGACAACATCTCCAACAACATGCTGATTGGTGCCACCAACGCCGAGAACGGCGAGGCCAACAAGGTCCGCAACCAGCTGACCAACGAGTTTGGCGCTGTGCCCGCCGTGGCCCGCGACTACAAGGCCAAGGGTGTCAAGTGGGTTGTCATTGGTGACTGGAACTACGGCGAGGGCTCGTCGCGTGAGCACGCTGCCCTGGAGCCCCGTCACCTGGGCGGTCTGGCCATCATTGTGCGGTCGTTTGCCCGTATCCACGAGACCAACCTGAAGAAGCAGGGCATGCTGCCGCTGACCTTCATCGACCCCGCCGACTACGACAAGATCAAGCCCGACGACCGCGTCGACATCCTGTCGACTGAGCTGGCTGTCGGCAAGCCCATCACCATGGTTGTGCACCCCAAGGAGGGCGCGTCGTTCAAGATTCCCCTGGGCCACACGTTCAACGAGAGCCAGATTGAGTGGTTCAAGAACGGCAGCGCGCTGAACACCATGGCTAAGAACCACCAGTAGATGGTTGGTTGGCTGAACTAAAAATACCTACCTCTTTCTTCCTCCTCCCTCTCCCTCTCTCTCCAGCATGCGCATACCATCCGCGCCTTTTCCTCTTATATCCGCCACCCGTCTTTACCGCACACTCCTGCTTTTTGCGTTCTGGTTCTGTGTTGTCGTTTATTCGCTTTGGACCGGCGAACGGTGCTTGTGATCTATTTATCTTTGATAGCATACAAAAAAAAGTGTAAAATTATATGCGGGATGCATAGTCGTGATGTCTTAACGTGACCATTGAGCTGGAAATTCAAGCTGGAGTTTGCGGGCTCACTTACCCGGCACAGCTTCACGTGATTGATATAAGCTTTGCTGTCGGTACCACAGGTACTGCCAAATAGGGGTTTTCCGGAATTCCGGGTGCTCGGTCGAAAGGGATCAGAAAGGGGTCGAAATGAACTTGATTGATAGGGATTCAGCACTCTGCTCAGATCCTACACCACGCCTTCGTTCCGTCGAAGGAGAATGTAGATGATCTATTGAGAGGCTTGAATTGTGTATCTTCTAACTATCTAGGATGCCAGCGTCGGATAAGAGGTTTTCTGTACGCGCGTCTGGAGTGGGCCCTTCACTCCACGTGACTTGCTTACTAATACTAGCTCTTTTTTTCAAAGTCGTAATGCCTCGTATCGCGATACATCTCGACGCTATAACAAAACAAAAGGAAAGACGCGTAAATAACTATAAAGGGCTATAATAGATATTAAATCTATAGCCCGGCTCGTAGGTACGTTTAAGTAGTACCCAAAAGCGGTAAAAAGTAATAAAAGTAAACAAAATAAAAGAAAAATAGTCGTATATAAAAGGGTATAAAATTAAATACTTTCTTACGTCCTTTCCACCTATCCCTTTACCTCTAAGTCGATATAGTTAGTATCGATAAGCCGAGCTAAGGCGTTGTATACCTTCTTCGATTTCGTTATCGTATCTACTAGGTTTTTATCGCTTACGATCTAGCGGATCTCGGCTACCTCGCGCCGCTCGTAAGCTTACCGGATAATCGCCAAATCAATTATTAGGCGCTTTTTACTAGTCGTACCGAGGCGAGTAACCGCGTCGAAAATCGACTTACTATCGGTATAAACGATAAACGGGATTTACCGGCCGAAAATATCGTCGATCGTAGTTTTAATATATCGGGCTACGTTAAATTTATATACTAGGGCGTATAATTTAGCCGTAAGGACGTTTTTAATAACCCTTTTATACTTAATCGACGACTAGTGTACTATATTCGTTAATCCCGCGGTATCGCGGATAATTACTACGAATCCGATTTACGACGAAAGATCGTAATTATTTATAAAAACGGTATTTATAAAAACGACTACTTAAAGAGTTACCTTATTTAGCTTTATAAAGCGTAGCCCACGCGTTAGGTTTACTATTTACTAGCGAAAACGTTCGTTAAGGGTATTAACCTCCTTTTACCCGGGGTCGGTATACTAAACGGCGGCGTTAAAATTATACGCCGTTTCCGGCTAGTATACCGATACTACGTACGTACCCCGTATACGTTAAACGACGTATTATTAATAAGTATTAAACGGGCTTAAAACCTTCCCGCGAATACCCTTATTAATTTTAGTATTTTAGCTTATAAGGCTAATATTAACTACCTAGCTTTTTTATAAAAGAGTAAGTAAACTATCGTCGGCTAATTCGAGTACTCTACTATTAAATTTAAGTACGAAAAACGTCGTTAACGTCTCCCGGGGCTTAACGAAAAAGCCGGCGGACCGGATACTATCCTTTTTTACCGTAACGAATAATTTATCCTTTAAAATAAACGTATTATCCGTTTATATAATAATAATACTAAATACTTTATCTTTACGAATTATAAAGTATATATTATAAAGTAAAGCGCGTATTCCGAACTTATCGATATAGTACTTAGTATAAATAATAAACTAATAGTTACTAGCCTCGGGTACGCCGTATAGTAACTTAAGGATATAAAGAACGGCGTTATTAAGTATTATTAAAAACTCGCGTATACTTTTATAAAGATTAACGAAAAATTCGCGACGTAAGTATAATATAACTTATATATAAGCTTACGAAATATTACGTAAAAAGAGTTAGTATCCTAATACTATTTTAGTAAGGGCAAGGTAAAGGAGCAAGCGTTAGTTTATCCGTTAAATAGTAAACGACTCGGTAAGTACTTACTTTTTATTATTATCGTTATAGGCTTGTACTATAAAACGGCTTTTTTCGACGGCTTACGTCGTACTAACGTATTTAATTTTATTTATAAATCGCCCGTTAAAAATACGTATACCCGGGGGTACCGTATTTTAAAGGATAGGTTCAAATACACTTTTTTCCAAAAGCCCGAAAATCTCTATACGGTAGAATACTTCGTATAACGGCGTAGGTAGTAGTACGGTAAAGTAAACCGTAAAAACGGTACCGTATAAAACCGTAAAAGCGGAAGGCGGGGCCTAGCGTTTATTAAGTATATAGGTTACCGCGCCGGGCTTATTAATACTCGGGATCGCCGGTTATAAAGCTTTTACCGTACTAGTAACGCTAATAGCTAAGTTAATATATTATAAACCGGCCTTAAGGGTAATAAAATATTTTACGCCCGGCCTAGCGATAACTACGGGGACTACTAGTATACGGGTAGCCTATAGTATACTAACTATAAACGTAGTTATATTAACGAGTTACCTTACTACTAGTAGTATATAGGAAACTAGTAGTATACCGGCTATAAGCGTAGTTGTATTAACGGGTTACCCCGTTATCGGTAGTATATAAGAAACCGGTAGTATACCGGTTATAAACGTAGCTATATTAACGGGTTACCCCGTTACTAGTAGTATACGGGAAACTAATAGTATACTAACTATAGGCGTAGTTATATTAACGGGTTACCCCGTTACTAATAGTACGCCGTACTTAACTAGTTCCGCCGTCGCGGATTGCTAGGAGACGGAGGGTACGACGGCCTTAGCCGTAGTTATATTAACGGATTGCTTAATAACGGTACCCGGCGGGGTACCGTTTAAAACCGCCGAGTAACTCGTACCGGATACGTAACGTATTTCGTCTATAACCGGCGCGGTATAACTAGTACCCCGGGGTCGCCCGCGGGGAAGGCGCGCCGGGGGCGCCGGCGCGGGTACGTAAACTACCTTTTTGTAAACCCGTACCGAAGTACTACGGAACTCTAAGTACGTCCCGTTACTATTATTAACGGTAACGGTCTCGACGTTTACTTTAGTAACCGTAAACGGGCCGTCCTATTTTACCGTAGTAGTATTTATTCCGTTACTACGGGCCTCCTAATAGATAAATACCCGGTTTATAAGCCGGGGCGGGGGTATATTAGGCCCGTTCCGTATTCGTAAAGTATTTATAATTTACTACTTAGCCCGGGCTTACTTTAAATCTTTTATAACCGACCGGATAGCGGTAGTACGTTATACGACTATAAACGCCGGGACGGAAATTTTAAAAGTATAAGGGTACGTTTTAAAAATAAAAAGTATCGGTATAATACCGTTAAGCCCCGCGGTATCGTTAATAGCCTTTATTACTATCTATAGTACTAACTAACGATTTAAATACTTCGACTCGTTATAAATAATCTCGAAAACGCGTTTAAATATCCCGTAATAACGCTCGACTTGCCTAATACTATAATATACCTCGGTTAGTACGCCCTTAGTCTTAGTACCTATAAGGATAGCGTTATCCTTAAAAGTTTAGGCGACGAAGTTAGTACTTTTATCGTAAATAATAAGATTAGGCGGTTTAGTAAAAGTATTAAACTAGTACTCGCGGAAACGATCCTATACGTATTAAGCCGTTATATTATTGAACTAACGCGTAGTTATAAATCCTATTACTTAGTCGATAACGTAAATATATAACTTATTATTAATATATACTACGTTAACAAGTATCGTACTATTAAATACTATATTATACTTATCGTAAAAATTAAACTTAAAACGTTTAAACGGGCCTTAATACTTTTAGTACTTATAATAAAACTTACGAATAAACTCTAACTCCTTAATATTTACGTCGACGTTACCCGCTACCGTAAAAAAGTAATAAAGGCGGGCTACGGATAGGTAACCAAAACGGCGATACAGACGGCGAAGTTCCGTAAATATAAAAAAGGTAAAAAAGGATCTCCCGGCCGTTTTTAGTAGCCCTATAAAATAGTACCCGAAACGCCGAATAACGGGGGTAATATCTTTATACTAGCCGTCGACGTTCTTTACTATTATATTACGTACTATATTTACGTAGTAAAAAAAACAATCCAAATTTACTAGGGAAACGAAGAACGGCGTAACCGCCGGTATAATATAAAAGACGATATTACCGATCGGAATCTTAATTATCGTATAGCCTACGGATACGGTATTATTGATACCGAAACGGACGGTAACTCTTTACGGGGCCTTTATAGTAATATCGCGTTTAATCCTTCGTAAGGTATTAAATTATAGGCGACTATAAATAAATATAAAGCTTACGCCCGTATTAACGAAAAACCCGATAAATTCGCCGTTTCCGTAATACTCCGGAGTATCCTATACGTCGTCCGTAGTATTATAAATACCCTTTCGGGCTCGCGACGCGATACCGAGAGTATACGAAACACGGTTTTTTACTATATACGCTATAGTACCCGCCGAGCTAAGCTTTACCGTTACGGTTATATACTAAAAGTTTATAAAGCCTTCCTTATTACGGTTATTAATACTAAAGGCTCCCGCCTTTACGTTACTATAACTTTCCTTCTCGTTATCGTCCTTCTCCGTATCTTCCTCCTTATATACTATTACCTTAGTAACGTACTAAGTAACCGTCTTCCCCGTCTTCTTTCGCTATACCTTTATATACGCGTCCTTTTTAACTTACGTATAGTTTTTAAATACGTAGTCCGTCTTTTTATAAATATAGTATTTACGCGTACGCTTAAAACTACTCTAACCGTTACTGCCGTAACTAATTTAGTATTAATAAGGGTAACTACCGGGCTACTACGTACGCCGGTCGCGATACGAGTTACTACGTTAGTAAGTACGGTCGGCGTAAAACGCCGATAGTTTAGGGATAGTAAACGGAAGTATACTAGAGAGTATAAAGTTATAACGCTCTACGAAGAAAGCGTTTTCTACTATATCCGTAATAAAGTTTTTAGCGTTAAAAACTACTAGCCGCGAAAGACTATTAGCGTATATTAAAATAAAAGCCGTCGGGGTATAAGCCTTTAAATCCCGGATAATTTTATTACGAACCTTTTTTTTTTTAGTTTTTTTAGTAATATACTCGACGCTTTATACGATCTTTATAACGTAAACGTAGTACGCGCGGAGTACGTCGGAAAAAGGCTTATCGCGTATTTACGAGTATATTTACTTTACGTCGATAACGATTTAACGGCTTTTACGGGCGCGTTAGATATCGGGGGTTTTAAATTTAGCCGTTATTATAGCGAGGATACGTCGTTAATTACTAAGGAACTTATCGATAAGGCGTTTGTAGTAGTTATAAGGCTCCCCCTTAGCTATTATAATAAGTAAAAGGTTAGCGATATAGTCGTCGTAAATCTTACGGCGTTTATAACGGCGGAGAAAGAAAACGGCCCTATACCGTAACCCGAATTAGTCGGTAACTCCTTCGTACTTTTTATTATCTTTATACGTTTTTTCGATATACTCGATAATACGCCGCTATATTACGACTTTATTAATATTAAAAGGACGGAACCGGAAGTCGGTATACTTATCGACAAAAGGTTATATAGACGCTACCGTTACCGGTAGTTACTATCTCACGGGTAGCGGTTAGTAGGTATCGTACTAGTAGCGGTAGCCGAAGGTAAGGGAAGCGTCTTTATAGTTACTTTAACTACGATTATAGCCGTAGTAGTCGTCAACGAAATCGTTTACTTAGTACTAATCGGGCTAAGGAGTCGGCTAGCGGGTACGGCTACCTTACTATTAATATTACTATACAACGGGATAGTTTTACAAAAACGGGTACGAACGACCGCGAGGCTCCGGCTTAAAGACTTTAAGTATCGGTCCGGAAAGTTATAACGTCGGCGAAGGGGGTACCTAAAGAGTGGCCGGTTAATACGCCTCGGCGTCGCCCTTTATAAGTTATTCGGGACGGAGTCGGAAGTCGGGATATATATTTAATTATCCGATAAAACGTTAAATATATACGTCTCGCGTTATTATCCTAATATTATTACTCCGTACCGTTATACGTCTCGCGGTTACCTAGCTAGGATACTATATAGGCTCGTTATTTTCGAGTACCTCGACTATCGTTATATACTTACTACCGCCCTTTTTATTAAAATACGGTACGTAAATGCCCTTAGTTATTAGGAGGTCGCGAAGCTACTTAAAAAGGTTAGGGCTAAGGCTTTTAAAGTCGTCTCGTCCCTAGTCTCCTATTAAGTCCTTATACTCTTTAAAGAGTCGATCGTTAACAAATTATCGTTCTCTTACCCTCTAAATAAAAGCTAGAACGACGCGTTAGTACCCCTGTATCGGATTAAGGGGCAAAGAAGTAGTAGCTTCCGTCTTTAATTATACCTGATTATCGGTACTCCTTTCTAAACCCATCGCTAGTAATAAACGAAGTACTTTTAAATAAATAAAGCCTTAAAAGAAAAAAACACCTTACTAGTCAGCTTCCTATAGAAAAGAAAACTAATTAGTGTCGGTACCACAAGTACTACCAAATAGGGGTTTTCCGGAATTCCGGGTGCTCGGTCGAAAGGGATTAGAAAGGGGTCGAAATGAACTTAATTAATAGGGATTCAGTACTCTGCTCAGATCCTACACCACGCCTTCGTTCCGTCGAAGGAGAATGTAGATGATCTATTGAGAGGCTTGAATTGTGTATCTTCTAACTATCTAGGAT
>JANSMC010000150.1:0-53236 GCA_029299015.1 Ophiostoma montium
GTGGCGGCGGGCGTGGGGGGGGGGGGGGGGGGGTGGGGGGGGGGGGGGGGGTGGGTGGTGGGGGGGGGGGGGGGGGGGGGGGGGGGGGGGGGGGGGGGGGGGGGGGGGGGGGGGGGGGGGGGGGGGGTAGTAGGAGTAGTAGGTTGGGTGTTGAGGCGTCTGGCCGTGAGCGTCGCGAGTGGATCCCTGTAGATGGTCTTCTTGGCAGGTGGGAAGCGATAATGCGCAGAATGTATGTGTGTCTACAGGCGCACAGTGGTTGTTTCGTTCCCTCTGGATTCGGCGACTTTGCGACGGTCATCGGTGGTCGACTGTCGATTATTTTGCGTGGCCCTCCCTGCTCGGGCGCAGTCGCGTTTGCAAGCGTGGCCTGGGCTCCACATGAGTCAGCACCATGTGTCAGTGCGTACAAAAGCCCGCCCCAGCGCCCCAGCGCCCCCCAACGCGCCCCCGGGCCGCCGGCGGCCAGCGGTGAAAGCTGCCCAAAATAAACAGCGCGGCTGCCCCATAAAATGATACTTTAGGCAAGATTGACTACTGCCGCCGCTGTGGCTAGATCGCCCTGCATGATTCGCATAGCGTCACATGGCCCGACGAGAGTGGGCTCGCCGACGGCGACTAACACCCCCGTGTCGTCCGATTTAAGCAACTCCTTGCCAAGACGATTTTAACGGGCGAGATGAGGGGGGGCGCCCGGCGGTGATAGCGGCGTCCGATGCACGGCGCAAGCCACAACCAAGGATACGATAACAGCAAAACACGTCACATGGCCCGGTTGGACCCGGCAAGGATTGTTGCTTGTTGTACGAGTACTCGTAGTCGTAGTGAGGGGAAATTGGCCAACAGGGAAGGTGCGCCACGACTCTTTGCATGCGTTGGACAACACACAGGAATGAATATGTGGTCTCGGGATTGGCCAATTGGTGCGGGCAGGTGCGGGCAATGTCTTGTCAAGTGAATTGCCCAATGCCCAAGCAAGCAGTACGTATCAAGCTAGTTAGTGTACGAGTAGCAATATCAGTTTATCAATTTGCAGCGGGCATTCACCTACGGCGGCCGAAGGTCTCATAGTCGTTCCTGCCTATCTTGCATTTATTAGCTTTGGCTACGAGTACTCCGTTGATCGACGATTACATCACGTACGCCGTACCTTCCACGACCGGAGCTATCCCCCGTCACGTCTCAGCCCTTGCCCCTCCATTATCGCTATCTTATCTACTACGTACTCGTAAACAACCACCATAACCAAGCGCACGACCCCGAGAGCTCCTTCCCTGGCTGCCCGGTGGTATCTCTCGTATCTGTTGACGTCCCTGCCTTTTTAAGACGAGCCTGCCCCCGTGCCTTCCTTTCGAGCTTTCCTTTTTTTCCCCCTTTTATCCCTTCTTCCATTCTGTTGATTCACCCTGTCATACATAACTCTTGCCTCGCCCTCTTCCAGGTCTCTCTTCCGACGTCATCCCCTCCCAATACCAACAAACCTCCCTCCCTATCGCCTGAAACCCATACTCTCACCATGGCCACAAGTGCGCCGGCTCCGGACATGAACTATGTCGCAAGCCTGCTCGAAAACATTGAAAAGACTCAGGCTGAGCTGAAGGCTGCGTTGAAGGGCACAACGACCAAGTCGGCCCTCGCCCCGGCTGCACCTGTTGCTATCCCCGGTGCTGCTGCGCCGTCCAGCTCGGATGAGACAGCATTGGAGTCGCACGCCGAGGATGGCACTGCAGCGCTCTCGCTGAGCCCCAAGTCGTCGTCCACCATGACCAGCCGTATTGTCCTGACGTGCGTACTTTTTTTCGGGTGTCTCGGTTTCTGGCTGTCCCGTGATCGTCTAACATGTCACAGGACCTACCCCAAGCAAATCGGCATCAACCCCTTCCCCATGAACTGGGGTGCAAAGGACTACATTGAGCGCGGCCCGATTGTGGTCTCGCGGGCTGCATCCACCATTCGGCGGCGCAATGCTATCGGAGGTACGTCATGGCATGTTTCAATCTGTGGTCGCGTCCGCAAACTAATCTCGATGTCTCCAGCCCACGGCGGTTCCTACTCGATCTACTACGCCCTTGCGGTTGCTAGCCAGCAGCTTGCGGCCGACCACCGGTACGTCGATGCTCGCTTAATTTCAACAGGCCCAGACTAACTCTCGATAGTCCCGATTTCACAAACACAGAACCGGCAGTCAATGTCGGTCCCTTTGCCCAGTGGGGTGACAAGAAGAAGATTGTGGCAATGGACCCCTTTGGCCATCTGCCGCAAACTGTTTTCAAGGATGTCATGGAGAAGGAAGATGGTATGCGCCTACGATGCTCTCGTGCTAAAGCCACCCTGCCACTAACATGTCTTAGTCGACATCCGCCCTACGATTGCCATCACAAAAGCGCACATGATTGTTCGTCTCACGCCCCCGCCCGACAACGAGCTGTGTTGATTTCATGGCACTAACATATTGTGTAGCTCCCAGAGCTCGAGGAGAGTGTCCGCAAAGGACGGCTGTATGTATTCCTGTCGTGAAGGTGGAGCCAGAAGCAGAGCACTAACACACGGTAGGGTGCCGGATGGCAAGGTCTGCTTGAACGACAAGGGCGAGCTCGCCGTGACAAAATTTGCTGTTGAGCCCGTCTGGTACCTACCGGGCGTGGCCGAGCGGTTCGGAATCGGTACGTCGGCTTCCCGCCAAGCATTACGACGAAAGACGAGCAATATACTGACACGTTGCAGACGAGGGCACTCTTCGGCGAGCCCTCTTTGAGAGCACCGGTGGCAGCTACCCCGAGGTACGTCATGGACACAGATCGCGATGATTATGTTTTGTCTCCTCAAAGCTAACACCTACAGCTCATCACGCGTGGCGACATCAAGGTTTTCCTGCCTCCCATTGGTACGCCCCGACGTCGACACAGCCACAAAGTGTTTCTAGCTAACAATATTCTCAAGGCGGCCTCACGGTGTATTGCTTTGGTGACCCGGCAAAGATGTCGGATGCCAGTGTCAGGCTGGCGCTGAGAATCCACGACGAGGTGAGCACTCCAGCTTGAATGGCAACGTCCGAGACATGCGTTGCTGACAGTATTTTAGTGCAATGGCAGTGACGTCTTTGGCTCCGACATTTGCACATGCCGGCCGTATCTCATCTACGGCATCGAGGAAGCCGTCAAGGAGGCGCAAAAGGGCGGCAGCGGTGTCGTCATCTACTTCAGAAAGGAGGGCCGTGCGCTCGGTGAAGTGACAAAAGTGAGTCAAGTGTGGTCGCGTGCAGGAGTGGTCATTTGCTAACAAGCCCAGTACCGTACGTCATCATGCCGTTCTGCCTCGCGAGGCCCGTGAGAGTCTGCTAACACAGCCCCAACAGTTGTCTACAACGCGCGGAAACGTGGCGAGGACCGTGCCTCGGACTACTTCAAGCGGACAGAGAACATTGCCGGCGTCAAGGACATGCGTTTCCAGGCGCTCATGCCGGATATTCTGCACTGGCTGGGCATCACCAAGATCGACCGCATGCTCAGCATGAGCAAGTACGTATTTGCACGCGCTGCTACGATGACGTTGAAGCTGGCTAACACAAGCAGCATGAAATACGATGCCATTGTCGGGCAAGGGTGAGTCAAAGTCGACGATGACGTTGTTGTCTCGGACAAATAGATGATCTGACAGCATAGAATTCCGATCCACGAACGTGTCGAGCTGCCGGAGGAGTACATTCCGGCCGACTCGCGTGTCGAGATTGACGCCAAGATCAACGCCGGTAAGACTGCTGAGACTGCCTCGTGCCACCGGCGCGGATGCATCCGGGCTCCCGATGACTGACACTCCCACTCGCAGGTTACTTTACATCAGGCCACCGCATGACGACGGAGGAGCTGGAGGCCGTCCAGGGCAGAACCTGGGAAGAGTAAGCCTTGTTTTGTGCATTCTCGTTTATGCATTCCCAATCAGAGACTAACACGACCAGCATCGACCACTAATCGCCAACCGGAGCATGTTGCGTTATATAGGACAAGGTGGCTCGACGGAGGGACACATCTATCAAGCGTGGCAAATCGAGGATATACAAATAAAAATGGCATTTACGAGTATCAAGCCGTCAGCCCACCGGCACGCAAACTACGCAATACGAGCAGAGTGCCAGTCGGCCAACATGATGCCGATATGTCTCTCGATGCCACGCTCGGCTCGAGCGTTATCAAAAGACAAAACTCGTAGCCCCCCCCCCCCTCTCGTGACCCATGTTTCCTGCTTCTGCTGCAGCTACTGGCGACAAGAGACGGCTCAGGACGGTATCTGCATGCGGTAGGGCACCAATGCGACCCCAGATCAACGGATAGACGACGGACGAAAACAGCTGTGCAGCAATGTGTGTGAGACGGGAAGCGACTTGCAGCTTGTGCGAGTACTTGTGCTGAGTACTGAGTACGGAGTACGGAGTACTCGTAGAGTCTCGCCCGTGCACCCTTCCGGGTTCTCCCTCTGCCGCTCGTGGTGGCCTACGTGAATAAGACGGGCGACGGATTTCCCGTCTTCCCCGCAGCGTGCCGAGAGCACGCAACCACTACGCCAGTCTCCCGTGCGGCAGCATGGCACGACCATGCATGCAGCCGTGGGACGATCAAGTGTCTGGATCTGACTGGCCGTGTGTGTGCGTTGCGTGCTGTTGATAAGGGTTTGTCAGCGCAGTGCATCTCGGTTTAAGTTGTTGAGACATTGGTGCATTTGTTTGTTTGATTACTGGATGGGTTTTCTTTCACAAAACACAAAACACTGAACAAAACAAAACCAAAAGGAAAAGGAAAATACAAAAATACAAAAATGTACAATCATATGTGATTCATTGAAAATACTACAAAAAAAAACTTCGCACAAACCACCACGCGTACGCGTGATTTTCAACAGCGGCCAGACACGGCCGAGAGACGAAGGATTGAAAATGAAAACTCACTCACTGATCAACCTGACCCGTGCTGGGTGCCATTCGCGACATATCGGCCAGCCGCTGATAGGCAGAACGGCAAACGGCTGCGTGCCATGCAGATGCAACAGGCTGGCAATACTCAGTAGAAAAGAAAAAAAAGAAAAGAAAGTTGGGAAGAATATCGGCACAGCCTACCCGTGTTGTTCAGTCAGAAGAGGCCAGCCGCCCGAGCATCCGGACTCGGCACCTCGTCGCCGACAATACGATGCCTCGTCCTTCGTCTCTCGTCTCTCGCCTCTCTGACTCTCCCTCTCTGCTTCCAGGCCCGCCTCGTGACCGTTTCCCGCAACGCTCCAGATTCGGCATTGACAATTGGCGGGCCCTGGCACAAAACAGCGAGACCACCCCCTGTTTCCGTTCTTGGCCGACTTGACCGTTCTCAGGGGAGGGGGTGGGGTCCCGCTGCAGAAAAGAGAAAACTCCACTCCCTTGGTCTTCAACTACTGTGCAGATACCCAACGGAACAGCACGGCTAGGGCGAATGAGGAACAGCCGAGGGCGAGCTTGGTACTCTGTACTGGGGCCGGGTGGCCGAGGACGAACACGCTGGCATGGGCCATGCCCGTTTGGGGCAGGGCGAGCTTCACCGTCTTTCTTGCGGTATTACGGAGCAGAGGGGGGGGGATGTCTGTGCTGTTTACGGTAAAGTAGACGCTGTCAAGACGGAGGACAGTCTACTTTGTAAAAACACTCCTGGCTAGTAGACCATGGATACAGTGTTGATGCTAATATGAAGGACAAGTCCTAGATATTGGAATTGTTGCAATTTGATTGCCAATTTGATGATTCATTAGATGCAATTAAGAGGAACTCGTACTCGCTCACAGTACTCTCAACCATCTTGCGACGAGGGCACGGGAGACTCCGAAACAGTGGCCATCAAACCGACACGTAACCGGCAAAAGCAAAACGGGGAAACAGGGAAAACGGCAAAACGGAGGCCCAGAGGTCCAGAACGTGACTGCACTGCGGAGCACTGCCCAGGGGGGTAGGGGAGGCGATGAGAGGTCTCGATGAGGGACGTGGTGCCACACCATCCACGCTGTCCACGCCAGCAAGGCACGTACTCTTCGTACTTGGCCATGTACTCGTACTTCGTACTCACACGCAAATGGCAAGATATCTTATTATTCTGGTTGTACGGAGGAGGCCGCGTACGGGGGGTGCAACACGAGCCACATTTTTGCTGCCTCGCGTGTTTTCATTTCATTCATTCATTAATCCCAAGACGGGCAGTGTTGACCAACAGTTGCAGCAGCCAACACACGCCTACGAGTAAGAAAAAAGAAAGAAAAAAAAAGTAAGAAAAAAGAGGGCAGATACAGCGCATCAATCCCTCGCACTGCGCACTCCACACCACCACGACCCCGTGGCCGCCGTGGTGGTGCCCAACCCAACGGTCTCACTCCACTGGGGGAAGGTTGTATCGTACTCGTAGGTCGTAGGTGGTGGTCGCACGCTGTACGAGCCTTTTTGTGTACGATGTACGCCGAGACAAGGCCCGAAAAAAAAACAGAAGCAAGGCGGCAAAAGGAGGCGATCAGGGCGGGCGACTGTGTTGTTCTACGAGTACTCGTACACTTGTATTTTCTATATCCTAATTGATTTCTATTTACGGCTTGATTTGTAATTGACAGTTGAGTGACAGTTTCGAGTTGATTGATACTCGTAGTAAGACTTCTGGTTTTGAATAGTTGCGGAATCTAGGTTCAATGCCAACCTTGTCCAGACGCGTGAGTGTACTGAGTACGTACCTTGCAGCCAATGAAGAAAGGTCTCATGGCCAAATCCTTCAAGGATCGCTGGAAAAGAACGCAAATAACAGACACACAAAATAAACACCAAGATAAGAGGTCGGGATGACTCCTCCCTGCTGGAACCCATTAACCCCCCCCCCCCCCCCCCCCCCCCGGGACCTGAGGGACGTGGGAGAGAGAAAAAACAAGTGGAAGAAGATCACATGTGGGATATTGACTTTACCGACAAATTGCACTCGAGTCGATCGTGATCGCATGTGCTCGGGTATTTTCCCAAACAAGGAGAAAAAGAAATACAAAAATAAGAAAGAAAAACGAAAAGAAAAACGAAAGCGGACATGTTTCTGCCTCATCGACAACGCAATGAAAGCAGTTGACGGTCCCTGCAGGACCCAAAGAGGCATCCTATGCAAAGGAGTTGGGACCCAACGGGCAGATGTAATGTAAAACAACAACAACAGAAACGACAACAAGAGGGCAAATGGACGGCAATGCATTGCATTGCGTTGGCGGTCATGATAATCTGCCGCCCTTTTGCCATCTACCGGTCAGAGGTGCACAAGTCACTTTTGGCACGTGTGGGCACACAAAGAGTACTCGTACATGTCCACGCTCCTGCTCCTGCTCCTTTTATCCAGTCCCGTCCCACTCCTACACCCCCCTCAAACCACGGGATGACAAGTGGCCACCGCCCGGGAAAAATCCATTGGGTAGGGTGTCAGGGCAGGAGGACGGGGATGGGGATGAGGGATGGGGGGGGGGAGAGAGAGAGAGAAAAAAGGCAGAAAAAGAAGAGAAAAAATACGTAACAAAAAGAAAAAAAGAAAAGAAAAGAAAAAGAAAAGAGAGAACGGGAAAGGGGGGGTGTGGCCTAGAGCTCTCTCTCTCAATCTCTTGTAAGACTGCGATAAGGCGGCCTGGCTGCTCCTGCTGCCTAGCGTCCTGGCTTCCTCTGCCACCATCCAGATTGATTCCCTTGTTTTGAATTGATTCCCTCTTTCTCTTCCCTTTTCCTCTTCCCTTTTCTCTTCCTTTGCTGCTCGGTCTCGTCTCTTTCATGTCACCATGTCCCTGCGCTGGCTATGTTTAGAAGTGAGAACAACAGGGCAAGGGAGGCGAAAGCACGAGCCGAGAAACAAATGGAGAAATAAAATGATAAAATGATTAATTAAGTACGAAATTAAAAGAAACAATTAAAAAAGAACAACACCACAACAGGTGACAGTCTTGACAGCACAGATACATCCATCACATGTACTCGTACTCCGTACAAAGTAGGTAATAAGGGGGACCGTTTTGAATTTAACAGCTTTGCATTATTTCGTATTAACGTGTCGCCTCACTCGTGTTTATTTATTATTTCCATTCTCTTTTTATTTCTATTCCATCCCTTCTTATTATTCCATCCCTTTTTATTTTCTCTCCTCGTCTTTAAAGATTCCAGCCCCCGACTTTGCTTCTTGACCGTTTGCCTGTTTTCTTTTGACTTGGATTCAAATATCTTTTGACGTTCATATATCATCTTACTTACCCTCACCCTCGATCACCTCTACCATCCTGTTCATATATCCCCTTATACCTTGATCACATCTTCCCCTACTATAAAACTCCCACTCTCCGTCGACTTGTATGCATATCGCCACTAGATTATCTACAAGCAACGACCACTTCCACTTTAGCTCATTGTTGCCAACCGGACCTGCTCTTACACGCTCTCGGCAATTGTTACTTTCGCCAGGACCAATATCAGCAGCAAGACAGTCCTTCGCGACATTGACCACCGGCGCCGACATTTGATCGACCAGCTCGATTCACACCAACTCGTTCGATCTACGCTCTACGCGAACGAAGCTAGGAAAAAGGACCACAGCCCAAAACAAGTTCCGAACAAAGACGTCACTTTCTGGGCATCTTTCCAGGACTACAACCATATAAAACCACCAACCATGCACCACACCACAGCTTCCGCCGGCCAGCGCCGACCTCGTCTGTTGCGCGCATCCATGACCGAACCCAGCCTCTTCACGTCGTCGACCAGCGACTACGCACATTTCGACGACATGGTTCCCACATCCCACCACCACCACCGCGGCAGCGGCAACAACAGCAACAACAACAGCGGCAGCAGCAGCCCGACAACGTCCTACCACCGCCGCGCCACGGACCTGCTCAACCACGTCGCCTACCTGTCGTCGTGTGCCACGTCGCCCGTGTCGTCGCTCATCAGCGGCACGGGCACCACAAGCCGCAGCCGCAGCGCCATGTCGACCATGGCGTCTTTGAACTGTGCCGGTGCCAGCGGGCGCAGCCACAGCGTCGGCGGCAGCGGCCACAGCCACCACGCCAGCGTCGTCAGCACGGGCACCAGCAGCCGCGCGACGGCGCACGCGACGGCCGATGCGTGCTACCGGCGGGCCAACGCCGACGAGGTGTTTGGCTCGTCGCCGGCGTCGACGCACACGAGCGCGTCCCTTGAGGAGCTGCAGGCGCGGTACCCGGGCTCGGACAACTACTACAGCTTCCCGAGCTTTGACACGTGGGACCCGGACTGCGAAAAGGAGGACGACATTGACGGCTAAATGAGGCAGCGGGGAGGAAAAAACACACAACAAAACAACAAAAACACACAACAAACGCCTCAGCATGGATCAGCGCCTCTCTCGGCCGCGAACACGCAACGGTGCCCCCGTCTCCTTGACCACGAGCCCGGAACAGCGTGAAAGCAGCGAGGCGCATCCGTCCTCTGCCACGTCGGCCGGTTTCAACACCTACCAGCCCTCCGTCCCCTGTCTACTAGACAAGACAACATGGAACGACTTCGGTCCTTCTGTCAGAACTTGAGTGATCAGCAACATGGCCTGTCTTGAGAATTGGACAGGCCATGGAGACTTGCATCGCAGGACCTTGCATAGCTGCAAAGACAGCTGCAAAGGTGTCCAGCGCTCGTCTTGCTGCATCCTCTCTCTCTCCATATGTGTTACCTGCAAAGAGCATAAACCCCTCTCTGCATCTGTTTCTCCAGCGTGCATCACATCTATCTTTCAAAAACCCTTTACGACATTACGACTCGCACACCACAAAAGCAAAATTGGCCAGCGACCGCAGTGTCAGCCCAGGCCCTATATACCCCGTTTGCCGCCCGTTTATCATAAATATTTCCTTTGTCTTCTCTAGTCAGATAGCCATGAAATTAACTGGTCATCTTCATTAATCTTGTTCTGCAATGTGATCTGTATTGTTCCTGCTTGCAAGGTGGTTTGTAGCGTCCCTTTTGCAATATGATTGTAATATCGTTGCCTTCCTATTCAGTACAGCTGCCCTGACACCGCACAATCAGTATTACACCATCGGACTGAGGTAACGCGCTTCACGATGCGCAGTAGGCAGTGGCATTGCATAGATTGTCAGGAAGCACATGCGGACACAGCAGGTCAATGTCCCGAGATGAGGAAGCAAAACAAACGTCATCGCGTACAAGGCAGGACAATCACGACTGCATTGATTACATAACCAATGATTGACTAAGCATTTACATAATCTCGATAACAGATCCTTATCGCAAGGCCCTGTCGCGTCCCGGAAAAAAACCTAGGAAAGCCCTAACCTGGCTGCGGCCAATGATAAATCGGCATTGCCAGAAGGCCCCATACACCGACCGCCCCAAAAACACAAAATTTCGCCCACAGATTTCCCATCCGCCCTACCAAATTCTGCAATTCACAAGCGATTGTGGCCCATCGACAGCGATACTCCCCTCTTTTCCCTAGGTTGGCTCTTGACAATTTTTTTGACCTCTACACTTTAAGTTCCGCATCCCACACACGCTCTCTTCAACCTCGCCCTCATCACCCAACTTTGCAACACCCCTCCATCACCGTCACGACAAACAGAGTGCAAAGATGGCGGTCGGAAAGTACGATTTACAGATCTGCTCCCGTTTTTGATTTGATTTGGATGTGTTCTGTCGTCGGTTTTATGCGCGGTGCCGTCTCGTCTTGTCATCGGGTCTCTCTCCATCGGGTCACGATTCCACTGCTCCTGCAAAGACGAATCACGCGGCAGTCTCTTCAACTGGCTGCGAACGGCATTGAAACGAACGACGACGGCAAAGAAAATTTCACGGATGGGAAAAGTCGAGGACGAACAACAAGACAGACATTGGCATTCGAGACGACGACGACGACGACACAAATCTGACGACAGACACATTCAGACACACGCACACACTTGCACATGAACACCGGCTGACTGGCGGACGTACAGGAACAAGAGATTGTCCAAGGGCAAGAAGGGCCTCAAGAAGAAGACCGTCGACCCCTTCACGCGCAAGGACTGGTACGGCATCAAGGCCCCTACCACCTTTGCCCACCGCGAGTAAGCATCCCCGACGCACGCAGTCCGAGGGAATCATATCTAACAAAAAAGTGTCGGCAAGACCCTGGTCAACCGCACGTCGGGTCTGAAGAACGCCAACGATGCCCTCAAGGGCCGCATCGTCGAGGTGTCGCTGGCTGATCTGCAAAAGGACGAGGAGCACTCGTTCCGCAAGGTCAAGCTCCGGGTGGACGAGGTGCAGGGCAAGAACTGCCTGACCAACTTCCACGGCCTGGACTTTACGTCGGACAAGCTGCGGTCGCTGGTGCGCAAGTGGCAGACGCTGATCGAGGCCAACATCACGGTCAAGACGACGGACGACTACCTGCTGCGCCTGTTTGCCATTGGCTTCACCAAGCGCCGGCCCAACCAGATCAAGAAGACGACGTACGCGGCGTCGTCGCAGATTCGCGCCATCCGGAAAAAGATGAGCGAAATCATCACGCGCGAGGCCGGCAGCTGCACGCTGCAGCAGCTGACTGCCAAGCTGATCCCCGAGGTCATTGGCCGCGAGATTGAGAAGTCGACGCAGGGCATCTACCCTCTGCAGAATGTGAGTCCATCTTTTTTAAATCATTTATATCTTATCACCGCCTAACAAAACAGGTCCACATCCGCAAGGTCAAGCTGCTGAAGCAGCCCAAGTTCGACCTGGGCTCTCTGCTGGCCCTGCACGGCGAGGCCAGCGCCGAGGACGGCCAGAAGGTGGAGCGCGAGTTCAAGGAGGTCGTCCTGGAGGAGGTATAAATGATTCAAATAAATCAAAAACCATTGGGGAGGGAGGCGTTTTGAACAACGACGACTTTTTCCCCTTCTTTGTGTGTTTCTTTTTTCTTCTCTCTTCACGTGTCGGTTTATTTATTTTATTTGGTCTCCCCTGTTCTCTTTGGTTTCTTCACAGCACAATCGCACAAGAGGGAGGGGGATACCGGGAAAGGACCAAAGAACAAAAAACGACGAAGCCAAAAAAGGATGGATCGAGGGGCGTTGGTTATGCTGCCATGAGCGTAGCAAAATAAGCAAAAAGCAGTCTGGGACTCTCCGGCATGAATATAAAAAAAGTTTAATAACCTGTTGTGTGTTGTGAGTGGCCAATGGCGGCAGTGGCCGCAGTGACGGGAATGGTAGCCACGCCTTGGTGCCTAACCTTGGTCTGCTAGGTGACAATGATCTGAACGACTACTGAGTAAGAGTACGACTACGCACGCATAAACATCAACATCACCACCACGACCATGGCGGAACCCGTGATCAAGATCCTCATCGTTGGGCCGTCCAATGTCGGCAAATCAGCACGTACGGCCAGCCCGCCGACCGTCGCCGGGGAACGCTTGTTGACCGCTTGCTGACATGTGATGGCAGTCCTGAAACGCTACTGCGGCGACGACTTTGATGCCAACGACGCCTCGGCCACGGTTGGTATCGACTATCGGGTGTGTGTGTCGTCGTCGTCGTCGTCGTTATTGAATCATTATACTGACCACCCAGGTAAAACGTCTGTCGGTGCGCGGAACGACGTATCGCGTCACCCTCCTGGATACGGTATGTCAATGTCAATGCTCGCTCGACCTGAACGGATGACTAATAGTCGCCAAGGCCGGCCAGGAACGCTTCCGCACGCTGCCGACCAGCTACTACCGCGGCGCCCACGGCATTGTGTTTGTGTACGACATGTGCAGCCGCGCGTCGTTTGCGCAGCTGGACGCCTTTTTCGCCGAGGCGCAGGAGCACACGAGGCCTTCTACAGTATCGTCACCAGCAATGCCGCCGTGCCAAATGTGCGTGGTTGGGGCCAAGCTGGACCGCGCCGACAGCAGCCGGGCCGTGACGGCAGACGAGGGTCGTGCGCTGGCGAGCCGGTACCAGTCGGAGCTGGGGTTCATCGACAATGAGGCGCTTTTTTTCGAGACGAGCGCGCAGACGGGCGAGCATGTGCGCGAGCCGTTTGTAGCGCTGGTGGACCGCATTGTGTCGTCGGGCAGCGTGGCACTGGGAGGCCGGGCGGCGGCCGGGACCGTGTCGCTGGAGCCAGGAGGTTATCTGCCCGGGTGTGCCTGTTGAATTGTCTATCTGTCTTGTTTTTTCGTCTATATCTATTCTATATACTTTGAACGTGGTGACACCGTAATGCAGGCATCTACTCCTCTTCCGGCGTCAGGAAGCGGACGACGGCTAATGGTCAGCAAGTTACGAGATAGGGATAAAGAGAGACAACTTACCCTGCCGAAAGGCTTCTGGACTCTCGGAAATGACCCAGTGCCCCGCGTCAATGTCGACGAGCTCAAAGCGCGGGAAGAACTGCCCAATGACCGGCACGGCCTCGTCGGGCACGTACTTGCTCTTGGTGCCGCGCACAAACAGCGCCGGCTTGCTGAAGCGCACGGCCGTCGGGTCCTTGTAGGGGAAATCGCCCATGTGGCCAATGGCGCGGCCCAAGATATCGAGGGGGATACGGAAGCGCAGGCTTTTGTCGGTGGCGTCGGCGCCGCCGCGGTGCATGTTGCCGAGCAAAAACTGGCGCACGACGAGCGACGGTTCGTAGGGCGCCAGAATGGCATCCGCCTCGGCCTGGCGCGTGACGTGGGCGCGGTCAATCTCCTGCATGGCGCGGATGTAGCGGCCAAACTCGGAGCCGATGGCGGCGTCGACGGGCGCGTTGTCGACGGCGACAATGTCGGCGACCAGGTCGGGCTGGCCGAGCGCGAGCGTCATGGCCGTCTTGGCGCCCATGGAGTGGCCAATGACGGTGGTGTCGGTGAGGCGGTGCGTCTTGATAAAATGGGCGACGTCGCCGGCGAGGGCGGCGTAGTCGTGCCGGGCCGCGTGCGGCGACTCGCCGTGGTTGCGCAGGTCGAGCGCGTAGATGGAGCGGCCGAGGTCGCGGGCGAGGACCCTGGGGGTTAGCGGACGGCCAAAAGAGTACGCCTTGTACGCCTTGAATAAAGGGGGCACTCACTTACTTATGCTCCGGTTGTTCTTCTTGGAGCCAAAGAGGCCGTGCAGAAAGAGAATGGGCTTGGTGGTGTCGTCGGCAATGGGCTTGGCGGGCCGGTGCAGGTCGTAGACGAGCTCGACGGGGTCGTTGCTGTCGGTGGCGGCCGCGGAGGAGTAGCCGGCCTGTGCCGTGCGCGTCGGCTGCAGTGTTGTCGGCAGCATCGTCGGCACCGGTTGCCGGGCCGCCCGGGCCGAGCAGAAAGCTCCGCGACGAGCTGCGCACAGGCGGAGGGGTCCAAGAGTTGCCATTGCGAGGAAGGAGAAAAATGAGGAAAAATACAAGCAGCCTGGTGAACCTTTCCAAACCACCTTCTCTTGCGTCGGCGATGCGATAGTCGACAATGGTAGTCGGCGTGGTGGTCGGCTTGGCTATCGGCGAGATTGTCCCTCACTAGCCACAACCCGGCGTGGCGGTGCTCCGCACTCTTAGCGCAATGCTACTGCGTGCTGCAGGGGCGGGTACGAGTAGGCTACATCCAAAAACAGGCCGCTGATTGGCTGTTGGCGCTGTATGGTATTTTGCTCCTCTTTTGCCCAGCGTCCGACGTCATCACAACGCCCGGCTCTCAACGCCTCGTCCCCATTTCAATAACGGCGACGCCTTATCGACCACGACCGAACAATCATATCTCCGACGACAGCACTACCCGATGAGGTCTTTCTGGACCTACTTGCTCGCGCCGCTGCTGCTGCTGCTGCTCCTCGCCGCCGGGCCGGCCGCGGCCTCGAGCATCTACGCCGGCCGGGCCGCCACCGAGAGCCCGCACCACCACGTGGGGGATGCATGGGCGACGGCGGTGCCGCGGTTTTTGCAGCTGGCATGGCTGCGCGATGCAGTGGCCGACTGGGTGTTTGGTGGCAGTGGAGCTGGCAGCGGCAAAAGTGGCAGCAAAGCCGCCCCGCCCCCGTGGCATGCCGCCGCCCATGCGCCGCGCTACGCCGCGCAGACGGTGCTCCGCTTCAGCGTCATGACGGGCGAGGAAGAGGCGGCGCTGGCGGCGGCGGCGCAGCGGCTGTTTCTCGACGTCTGGGCGTACAACAACCACACGGGCACGGTCGACGTGCGCGTCGACAAGGAGGACGTGGCGTCGCTGCTGACGCTGCTGCCGACGACGCTGCACCACGCGTTTGCGCCGCTCGTGCCGGACCTGGCCGCCGCCGTGCGGGCCACTTATCCGGACTCGGATAGCAATGGCAATAGCGATGCGCTGACTGCCAACGCGCTGACTACCGCCGGCAGCAACACGGACAACATCTTCTTCCGCGACTACCAGCCGTACCCCGTCATCGTGCAGTGGCTCAAGCTGCTCGACGTCATGTTTCCCTTTTGCAGCATGGTCTCGGTCGGCACGTCGGCCGAGGGCCGCGACATTGTGGGCCTGCGCGTCGGCGCGTCGGATCTCAACGGCGGCGGCGGCGGCGGCGGCGGCGAGGCGGACCCGAAACCGAAAAAGAGAAAGACAATCTTGATCACGGGAGGCCTGCACGCGCGCGAGTGGATCTCGACGAGCTCCGTGTGCTACGTGGCCTGGGCTCTGATTACGGGTTATGGTGGTGGCAACGGTGGCAGCGGTGGCGGCAGCAGCAGCATCATCACCAAACTGGTCGACAACTTTGACCTCGTGTTTGTGCCCGTCGTCAACCCGGACGGCTACGCCTACACGTGGGACACGGACCGGCTGTGGCGCAAGACGCGGCAGACGACCAATTTCCGGTTCTGCCGCGGCTACGACTTGGATCATGCCTTTGGGTATGCCTGGGATGGCGGGGATGTCGACGGCCACAACGGCCACGGTGACAGAAACAACGGCCACGGCACGGCGCGCGACGAGCCGTGCTCCGAGACGTACCGCGGCGAGGCGGCCTTCCAGGCGGTCGAGGCCCAGGCGCTGTCGGCGTGGGCGCGTCACGAGGTGGCCGAGCACAATGTCGAGTTTATTGGGTTCTTGGACCTGCACTCGTACTCGCAGCAGATTTTATTTCCATACTCGTACTCGTGCGCCGCGGCGCCGCCCAACCTCGAAAACCTCGAGGAGCTGGCGGCCGGCCTGGCCAAAGCGATCCGGCTGTCGACGGGCGAGACGTACAGCGTGTCGTCGGCGTGCGAGGGCGTCATGGGGATGGGGGCCACGGCCACGATGGGGGCGGCGGGCAGCGGGTCGGCGATGGACTGGTTCTACCACGAGCTCCGAGCAAAGTACAGCTACCAGATCAAGCTGCGCGACACGGGCAGCTACGGCTTCTTGCTGCCGAGCGCCGAGATTGTGCCGACGGGCGAGGAGGTGTTTAACGCGGTCAAGTACTTTGGGGATTTCTTGCTGGGCAACAATGGCATTGAAAAGTCGGTTGAGGCGGGCGTCTTTGCGGAGACGACGGAGCAGGCGGTTCTGCGGCGGAGGCGGTAGTCTCTGATTTGCTTTGATTTGATTCAGGGAAGGGTTGGACTTACGACGGTCATGTTTGGAAGGCGTTTTTGATACCATTTAGTTGGGCAGCTCTCGGTTATTCTTTATGAGAGCTATGATTTCATCTATGACAGGTTTTGATTTCATCTTGTTTTTTTTTATTAATATCAATTTTTATTTTACAAATTGAATATAAATGATTTATTTGTCTTTTTTAATCTATTATTGTCGACTTGCCCTTTAGTTATGCAATATTTACTTGTAGTGATCTTGAGTATAGCAGCTAGTTTATTTCATGAGTCTCTATTTCATTTCAACCATGAAGATTACTTATTAAAGCTCGTCTATTACCGTGAACCTAATGCTCGCAAAACCCAGCAAATAAACCAGAGAACCGCCCATCATAAATCCTACCTACAGCTCTACAGCTGGCTCGCCACGTACCGCTCCTTCTTGACGGCGTCGACAATGTGGTATTCCCACACCGTCCCCAGCCGCAGGCACTCGTCCCGGCACGCCGCGTCCTCCCACCACCACCGGTCTGCCGTCACGTACGGGCCCCAGACCTCTTGCCACATCTTTTGCCCGACGACGGTGCGTAGCTGTTTTGTTGTCTGTGTCTGTGTCTGTGTTGTCGTGTCTGTGTCTGTGTCTGTTTTTGTTTCTGTGTCTGTTGTCGTTGTGTCTTTGGCTGCTTCCGTCTCCGTTTCCGTTTCTGGCTTGACCGTTTCGGCAGTCTCCGTCTCGGCTGCCACTGTCTCCGTCTTTGCCTCCGTTTCCACCGTCTCGGCTGCCGTCCCGTCTACCGCTTCGGCCACCGCATCAAAAGAGCACACCACCTTGGCCCCCGGCGTCACCTGAAAGTGCGCATCCCGCAGCCAGCTGGGAAACAGCCGTGTCGGGCTCGTGCACCGAAACAGACGCTCCAGGTTCAGCAGCAGGTGCTCATCCAGCCACGCCTGCAGCAGCGGCCCCGTGACAGCCCGTGCTGGCGACGCGTCAATCAGCAGAAGATGCAGCACGCCCTGCGGCTTGAGCACGCGGTGCATGTTGTGCAGCATCGGCGGTAAGTCGCTGGCCGACACGAGCACGGGCAGGGCGAGCGAGTAAATGTCGGAAAAGACGGGCGGCAAGGCGGCGAGCGCGCGGCACGATGCCGTGCTGGCCGGCATCGGTGACACATTAGAAAAGACGCGGCTCGCCAGCGGAATGGGCCCCATGTGGTGGACGGGCACGCTGGCGTGGGTGGCGGCAAGGTACGACGTCGTAGCTTGGGTGTCGAAAAAGGCGAGGATGCGCTGCTCGGCGCCGGCCAGCCGCACCAGCTCCGTCGCCGGCGCCGCATTGACGCCGTAGAGTGCCGATAGCAGCCAGCGCTTCTTTTCCATTTCCATCTCCTTGTAGAGTGCGGCGTCGGTCCACGCGCCCCATTCCTCCGTCAGCCGCTGCAGCAGCGTCGCGTGGCTGGCGGCCGCCATGTCGGCGACCTGCTTCTGCATCTTGGCGAGGCCTGTCGACGGCGGCGCAAACACGTCGTCGTGCGATGTTGCCGTGGACGCGCGCGTCTCCTCCGACACGGTCCCCGACGACGACCGCGTGCTGGCCTTGGTGCCAATGACCAGCGGTGCCGGAAGACTGCCCGTCTCCCAGGGTGCGGCTGCATGCCACGACGTGGGCGGGCTGCGTGCAAGCGTCATGGGTGGGCGCAGGCGTGGCATGGCCGTGGCCGCGCTGTCGCTGCGCGTGACGCCGGCAACGCCGGCAACACCGGCAACACCGGCGGGCAGAGGCAGGTGTGGACTCACTGCCCTCTTTTTCTTCTTCTTTCGCAGTGACGCCATACTCGACGGCGTCCGCGGTGACTGCAGCAGGGTGTGTGGCTTTTGCGGCGAGGCCATGGGCGTCAGCGGCGGCATGGGCACCGGCATGGGCACGGGTGCGTCGTCGGCATGCCCGCGCGGCGGAGTCGTGGCTGCCGTCGACTGGCTCTGATGCGGTCGCAGCGCAAGCTCGGCGTCCTCCTCGAGCGACAGCATCGTGGCCAGCGAGTTGGGGATCGTCCACTTGGACAGGATCGAGTCGACGTCTTGCGACGAGTCGCGGCGACCACCACTGGCCTCGCTGTATGGCACGGACCCGGCACGGCCGCGACCAGGCGAGCTCGGTGGCCGCGACGGTGCAGAGGCCGAGGCCGAGGCCGAGCTGGGCGGTGTGGCGTGCGATGCGGACGCGGACGCGGCTGCCGGGGGAAGCGACGGCGCATCCTGCTTGGGCTTCTTTTTGCGCAGCCGAATCGACTCCAAGAAGCTCTGTGGCTTGCGGCTGCGCACGGACAGCTCCGTCTCGGCCGAGGCCACGGACCGGCTGCCGCTGCTGCAGGCCTCCTTCTTCTCCTTGTCCTTTTCCTTGCGTGCTTTCCGCTGGCCGACCAGCTCGCGGTCGGGGTTGGCCCAGACCACGTCAAACATGTTGTTGTTGTTGGTGGTGGTGGTGGTGTTGTGGGCAATGTGGCCAATCTGATGACGATACTGAAGAACGAGGACAAGATCAACCCGATCGCAGGTTCTGTTGACTTGATCACAGGTTCACAGGTCCTGTCTTTCCTGTCGCTTCTCGGATCTCCTCTCGGATCTCCTCTCGGATCTCCTCAGACCTGCCTCACCCGGGGCTCGATGCACGCACGCTGTGTCTAGCTCAATGGCACGTCGCTTAGTTTGTGCTTGCTTTGGCATTGATATGGGAAGCATATCATTCTCTGCTCACCACGTGTTTGTTTGACTTTTTTTGTTTGTTTTTGTTGTGTTGGGTTGTGTTTGTTGGTGCAGGCCAGTCAACCAGACGACAGCAGCGACAGCAGCAGCAGCAGCAGTAGCAGCAGCAGCAAAACAAACGAAAAAAGAAAAGAGCGGTATTAACGCGCGTAATGTGTGTAACCGATCATTTGTCTGTCAAGGACGCAGTCCAACGGCGTACCAGGCCGTCTATTTCGAGTCAGGCCGTGCTGCACTGCAAGCCGAGGAGTGGACGTGACAGATGGCCGTGACGAGTGAGCAGAAACGAAAGTCGACAGACGAGTAGAGAATGGGCGAGTCGAGACGACGAACGTCGACAGACGAGAGACGAGAGACGAGAGACCACGACACACGACGACACACGAGGCAGACGAGGCACGAGGACTGCCCATGGACGGCACGGGCGACGGCAGCACTGAAACAGGCAGAAGGCAGCCGGAGCGTAGCACCATAGAGCTGCACCGAGTACTACCGAGCAACTCGTAACTCGTATATTCTTGATCCCTCTCGTTCCAGCTGAGAGACAGTCGGGGGTGTAGAGAGAGGGGGGGGGGGGAGAAGGTGGGTATGGGTAAGAGAAAGAGAAGGGGGCGGAGGAGGAGGAGAGAGCGCCTATGGCGGCAGCGAGGGCGAGGTGACGTGAAAGTGCGAGCACGAGACAGGCGAAAGTGATGTGCGACCACGATTTGATGAGATGGTGGAGAAGAGAGAGCTGAGTTGGCGGGGGGGGGGGGGGGGAAGAGAGAGTGTGTGTCTGTGTTTAGAGAAAGAGTGTGTGAGAGAGACAGAGGGATTTAGAGAGGGATGGAGAGACTGCGAGGGAAAGAGATAGAGTTAGAGTTAGAGAGAGTGTTAGAGAGACAGAAAGGGAAACAGCTTAGCAGACAAAAACGGCAAGAGCAGAGAACTCTAAACTATGCTGTGTAATCGAATACTCATACACAAATCTACATAAAGTCAAGACGGAAGGAACGCGTGCAGCGGCTCTTTCCCTGTAGAGACTTACAAGACACGTGCCACTACAAGCTGCAATGTAAGCTGTAAGCTGTATGATGTGCATTATGCTTGTATTCTGTATTTTCGTCTTGTATTTTGGTGGTACAGATCTGGCAATATTGCGATGTGAGTGTGGTGTGGTGTGGTGTGGTGTGTCAAGTGTGGTGGGTGGTGAGTGGTGAGTCTTTCCTGGTTTGTCTTGAGTTGAGGGCCAGGTGGAAATTATCATCTTGCTCTACTTTCTTTCTGTCTTCTTTCTTTTCTTTCACTTCTCTAATCTCTTCTCGTCTATCATCTTCTATTCTTCCTATTCTTTTTTCATTTCTGAATCTTGTCAGTCTTCTGATAAAACCCCGTTCTTCGCCTTACAAGTACAAGTCCTTTGTTTACTTACCCCTTTCGCTCAGCTGCTTCTCACCACATCTCACTACTCATCACCTTCACGATACCTGCCATAGCATCTCGCCACGACCTATCCTATGGCCCCTCTCAACCTGCCACAAGGTGTCTTGGCCAGCTCGAGGCAATATCTGACTGGCTGACTCTGGCTGCAGGATCGCCTCCGCGACGCATGAGTCGGTGGCACAAACTCATATATGCAAATTAAAAACCAAATAAAGCCCACAAGAAAGAAAAGAGTCGACCAAGAGTCGACAAGGACCGTCTGTCTTGTCGAGGTCGGACATGTCTGAGGCACGTCGGTCCGCGGGCACGTCTGCCGGTGTGTCGAGCAGACCGCCTCGAGGTGTAGGCGTCAGCAGCTCTTAAGAATGTAGCAAATGTGCAGATGCTGATAATACTTTTCTCATAGAACATTCTCTCATCAACTCCTTTGCCACCTCGACCTCAGCCGACGCCTTCCTCCCTCAAACAGCCATACCTCGCCCACTCATATCCCCAGCATCGCCCACCGCCCACCGCAGCCACCGCCTCGCCTGTTCTTGCCCGTGTAGCCAATAGCCTGCATGCTACTTGTACAGGTGCAGCATCGACCCGGTCCTGCATCGTCCGTGTGTGTGTGTGTGTGTGTGTGTCCTCCCTGGTGGGCCCATGTGCAACACACCGCGTGGAGGCCCGGCCGCGGGCAGCACGACGCCCAGGCCAAGGGCCTTCGAGGCTGTGCACTCGAGGACGAGACATTGTGTATTGTGTATGTGCGGGTGCTACCGCCACAGGGTACTCTCCTTTTCTCTTTCTCTTTCTCTCTCTCTCTCTCTCTCTCTCTCTCTCTCTCTCTCTCTCTGAGAGGCCGACGGCAAATGCCATTGCACAGCGGCGTCCTGCATCCGCCCGAGTGCATGTGTCTTGTTCTTGTCCTTGTGCTATATTTTGTCGTGGTCAGTTGTCGGTCATTTGCCGTGGATCAGACAAGAGACGTGATTGGCAGCTGATGGAGATTTCCGACGCAAAAGTCGTGGCCTTTTTTTAATTCTTTAGAGCAGGCACACTGAACGGTACATCAACGCCACGTTTGCCAGTTGTGGACAGAGTTTGCCAGTCATGGACAGCAACGAGCAAGTTTTGCGTACGAGTACTCGTAGACGACAGTCGTCAGCGTTCACTTTTCTCTCCAGAGCCACCTGCCCCCTCACCTTGGCCTCACCTCGCCATCACCTCTGGCTGACCTTGTTTTAACGTCTGCTCACTCCCTTTAATCCCAACTTTTCACTGCTACTCACCATCTTTCACCCAAACTCCCGCATGACACGACATCCGTAGATGCAGTATGCCATTTGTGCTCGTAGAGTCCCCCAAGTGCCCCCTTTCCGTACGAGTATGACCTTTTTCCTGCTTCAGGCTTGCGTAACCATCTCTCTCTCGAAAATCTCCCTCGACGTCTCCTCAGTCTACTCCTCGTACCCTTTTTCTCAGCTGCCAACCGCCACAGTGCCCAGCTTACACAGTGACGGACCTGGCAACTTCCGTCTTTCTGTCTCTTTGTTCCCTGCTGTTGCTGCTGCTGCTGCTGCTGCTCTCATTCTCGCGTCTTGCTTGCACGTCTATCCAGTCATCCCCTCCCCAGCCGGCTTTTGACTCTTTATCCCTGTGCTTTTCTCAACCCATCGCCATCGCCGTCGCATTCTACTTCTTTACGACCTGATCGACTTCATCAAAACATTGCCCAGAACATCGCGAAATCGGTTCACCAGCAGAGGCCCCCCGGCCTTCTTCACACAATGGACACCATCGGCCCCTACTGGAGCAGGGCCAGGAGCTACCTCGTCAACGCCAACGAGAGCATCAACCGCTCCACGTTTGGCCGCATCTTTCGACTTCGCGGGTCCGGACATGTGGGTGTTGTGATGGTGATGTGTGAGGAGTTGTTAGAGTCGTGTGTCCTGACGTTATAGCCCGACGAGATTCGGCATGCCAACTTTGCCACCGAGATACGCGCCGGCCTGACCACGTTTGCCACTATGGCCTATATCATCGCCGTCAATGTGTGTTTCTCTCTGTCCGAACAAAAAAAACAAGTCCACTCTGCTAATCCCAGGCCTCAATCCTCTCGGCCACCAACGGCCCGTGCGAGTGTGCCCAGCCGACCACCAACGGCGACGGCACCTGTGCCGACCCGGCCTTCCAGGTGTGCCTGGCCGAGCTGCACCGCGACTTCGTGACTGCCACAGCCATTGTGGCCGGCCTGGCGTCGCTGACCTTTGGCTTTTTGACCAACATGCCGGTGGCATTGGCGTAAGTCTTTCTTTCCTCCATCTTGTTCTGCCTCCCGCTAACAAACAGCCCCGGCATGGGCTTGAATGCCTACTTCACCTACCAGGTCGTCGGCGTGCAGGGCCGCGGCCCCGTGCCGTACCGCATTGCGCTGACGGCCGTCTTTGTCGAGGGTTTTATTTTTTTGTTCTTGGCCCTCACCGGCATGCGCCAGTGGCTCATTCGCATCATCCCCGGCACGCTCAAGACGGCCAGCGGCGTCGGCATCGGCATGTTCTTGGCCCTCAGCGGCATGTCGTACGCGTCGGGCATCGGCGTCATCACGTCCGGCGGTGCGGCTGCTACACCCTTGGCCATTGGCGGCTGCCCGCTCGAGGACCTGGACGCCGCCGGCACGTGCACGGCACACGTGATGCGCAGCCCCAAGATGTGGCTCGGCATCTGCGGCGGCATCGTGACGGCCGCGCTCATGGCCTTTCGCGTCAAGGCCGCCATCATGCTGGGCATTGCGCTCGTCACCGTCGTGTCGTGGCCGCGCGGCACCGCCGTCACCTATTTCCCCGACACGCCCGACGGCGACGCGCGCTGGGCGTTTTTCCGCCAGGTCGCCGCCTTTACGCCCATTCGCCACGTCCTCGCCGCCCAGCAGTGGGATTTGAGTGGTGCCCACGGCGGCCATTTCGCCATGGCCCTCTTCACTTTCTTATATGTTGACATTGTCGACTGCACGGCCACGCTGTATGCCATGGCGCGCTTCAGCGGCAAGACGCGGCCCGACGGCGATTTCCCGCGGTCGACGCTGGCCTACTGCACGGATGCCGTTTTCATTTCGGTGGGGTCCTTGTTTGGCTGTGCGCCGTCCACGGCCTTTGTCGAGAGCGGCGCCGGCATTGCCGAGGGCGGGCGCACCGGGCTCACGGCCATGGTGGCCGGCGTGTGTTTCTTGGTGTCGGTTTTTTTTGCGCCCGTGTTTGCGTCCATCCCGCCCTGGGCCACGGGGGCCACGCTCGTGCTGGTCGGCTGCCTCATGATCCGCCAGGTGACGTTTATCAACTGGAACTACATTGGCGACGCGATCCCGTCGTTTGTCACCATTGCCTTTATGCCCTTTAGCTACAGCGTCGCGTACGGGCTCATGGCCGGCCTGTTTGTGTACATTGCGCTCAACAGCCTGATCTGGGTCGTCATGCGCGCCACGGGGGGGCGCGTCGAGCCGCGCGAGTACGACCTCAAGGAGTACTGGACGTGGAAGCCCGCAGGCAAAAAACCCGCCGTGTTTCGGCTGTTTGCGCGCGACGCCTACTGGGGCGACAAGCAGAGCCTGCACGAGGACGACGACGACGACCACGACGGCTTCATCTTTGCCGACGAGCGGCACGGCCAGCCGCTGCACGACCTGCGCCACACATCAGCATCGTCGGAGCTGGAGAAGCCGGGGGCCGTCATGACGCCGCCGCGGGCCGTGGTGGCCAGCCACCCGCAGTAGCGAGTGAGCGAGCGTGAGCGAGCGTGAGCGAGCATGAAGCAGAATGGAAGGAGAGAGCGAGAGAGCATAAGCGACCATGCCCGTCGAGACAGGCCTTTTGATTTTCGTATCAACCCATGAGAGCGTCAACCGGACCGTCGTCGGCAATTGAAATATATCCCTAGTTTGCCCAGCCAGCATAGCATTAGCATAAAAGAGCATGACATGAGTTCGTATCTGACTGAGGTCGGTCGTGATGCCAAAAAAGACGAGACGATTACTGCAGGACGCACTAGCCGGATCTAGCACAGAAGTCACGTGGCTTTAAGTACTCGCACCCCACATGCCAGTGTCAGACCCGGCCTGCGTCTCTTGAAACGGCGAAAGCCACGCTCGACGAACGCGTACGAGTCGAAGAGTAGAAGAATAGAAATGGTCTCGTAAAAATGGCCGAGACGGTGTCCGTGTCAAAAGTCAAAACCCGTGTCAAAAATACGAGTACATGTAGACAAGACGAATGTCGCTGCGAATGCTTACTGTCAGCCATAGTGCGTGCCCCACTTTCATCCGCTCGTGGGCAGGTGCTCCTACGCGTCTGCGTACCCGCTCAAGGCCCCTAGGCTCCTTCCAGCTGCTGTCCCACCACAGCGCCCAGCAACACTGCACCCACGCCAAGCCGCTAGCGGGTGCTAGCGCTGTATGCCCCGCCTAATCGGACGGGCGACGCAACGCAACTACGAAACGAAGCAAAGACCGGCCGAGCTTTTGTACTTTGTAGCACCTTTGTTCACTATCGATCGCTATCGACTGCTATCGCCCGCTGTTGCCCGCTATCGCCCCAGGCCCTCTCTGCCGCTCGTCCCGCCGCTCTTTCCTTCCTTCCCCTAGTTTGTTTCGCCTCTCGCCCCGAGATCGTCCATCCGCGTGACAAAAGGAAGCCGCGCTTGTCATCCTCCTCCATCTCTCCTTCTCTTTTTGTCCCTCAACAACTAATCCGCCATTCTCGGTGTCTTTTTGCATCTGCACCCCGTCTTTTGCGGCTTCTTATTTTTTTTTTCATTACCCTTCAACCGGTTGTCCAAGATTGCAATCCACAGGATACTCGCCCCTTGCGTCGTCGCCACCTGCTTGTTTTTCCAACTTGTCCGATTCAGCGCTTATCTCCAGCACGCATTCCTGGCACTGACGCTGCTGCTTTCGACTGCTGCTTTCGACTGCATCGCCTTCGATATTGGTTGCCATTACCGTCTGACATCCTCTTGACCGTCCACGACCGTCATCCCGTCAGGCTTCTCGCTACCACATCGTATCCCGCACGCTCCAACATTCGACTCGAAACAGGACATGTATTAAACTGCTGCCTCGGCGACCCCGTCCTAGCCCCATCTTGGATACGTCACACTCGTCCGACAACATTGACTGCTTGTGTTTATCAACCTCTTCCTTCAACCTTTCGCGTCGTTTCGACTTGACTTGCCGCGTCGTTCTTCGATCTGATAGCCGCATCGTCGCTTGCAACCACCATTGCCAAATGCTGCGCGTTTTGGCGTAGCTTTAACCACCATCACCACCACCACCACCACCACAACCACCACAACCACAACCACAACCACCACAATGCCAATCCGAATGACAGTCGACTCGAATGCCGCCTTGAACGGCGTGCTCATCGGTCTGCTTTCGTCCTTTGGCTCGGCGGCCATCATCGCCATCATCTTCATGATTGTCTACTTCTTCCGCTGCACGTCCTCGGGCCGCATCTTCCTCGACCGCATCGGCCGGCCCGGCGAGTACGATGACGAGCAGGCTTTCATCCGCGAGGAGACGGAGGCTCTCGAGTCCATGGACGACATGAGCCGCACCGAGTATCTCCGCGCAAAGGGTATGTCTGCTGTTTCGTGACCACTATATAACACTGTAAAAACTAACCTCTTTCCCAGCCTTTATCACGGCCAACCCGCCCGATTCCGTCCAGACCGACATCTCCCTCTCGCAGTACCTGGCCATCCAGGAAAAGGGCGTCTCCGCCTGGGAGTTTGAGCCCGAGCTGGAGATTGCCAACTGCTTTGTCGAGGGCCGCACGGAAATCGAGTTCTTCGACTCGGAGTGCACCGTCATGAGCAACCTGCCCGTGCCCAAGCAGAACGAGGTGTACTACTGGGAGGCCAAGATCTTTGACAAGCCCGAAAACACGCTGCTGAGCATCGGCATGGCCACTAAGCCGTATCCGCTGTTCCGCCTGCCCGGCTTCCATAAGTTCTCGGCCGCGTATCTCTCGACTGGCGTGCGGCGCTTCAACCAGCCCTTTAAATCAACGCAGTACGGCCCGCAGTACGTCCAGGGCGACGTGATTGGCGTCGGCTACCGTCCTCGCTCGGGCACGATTTTCTTTACGCGCAACGGCAAGCGGCTTGAGGACGTGGCCCACGGCATGAAGACGCAAAACTTTTTCCCGTCGGTCGGCTCCAACGGCCCTGCCGTCGTGCACGTCAACTTTGGCCAGGCCGGCTTCGTCTTTATCGAGGCCAACGTCAAGAAATGGGGGCTTGCGCCCATGAACGGCTCGCTGGCGCCTCCGCCGCCGTACGGCTCCGAGCAGGGCAGCATCCTGCTCGAGACGGGCAACAAGGACGGTTTCACGAGCGCCGCGCCGCCCCGGGGCCACGGCTACAGCCACTCGGTCCAGACCTACTCGGCGACACACCACAACAACTTGCTCGACCACCACGTCCACGGCCGTTCGCACTCGGGATCCTTCCGCGTCCTGCCGCCGACAAGCCCGGGCCCCGCGCGCAGCCCCACGGACATTTCCCTTGCGCAGCTCGTGCCCGCCGACGAGGCCGGTGAGAGCAGCAGCAGTGCCGCCGCCGCCGCCGCCGCTGCCGCTGCTGCTGCCGCCGGCCAAGACCCAGACCTGACCCCGCCGCCCATGTACTCCAGCCCGCCGGCGTCCGACAGCGGCAGCCGCCGCAACAGCACCGACGACGAAGATGCGCCACTTATGCGCTCCGGCCGCAGCCGAGTTGCGTCGTCGGCGACGGCCGGGCGTGTCGGACCGCCGATCCCGAGCTACACGGACGCAGTGCGGCAAGGCGCCGGCCGGGACCGGGGCGACAGTGCTGCCTCGCGCGGATAAATCAAGCCTTGCCAGAGTAGGAGCTGCATGCACACGCTCTCGGCACTGGCGGCCAGACGGCACTCTCCTCTCACCTCGACGGGCCGCCGGCCTGTTCGAATACGAATCTACGACCCGATACCATTTTCTTTTGTGCGGTGGTTTTTTTGCTATTGTCTCTTTTTCTTTGGACATTGTCTTTTTCAAAAGACTATGTCTCGTCCTCTCGTTCTCTTTGTCAAGAACACTGTCCACTCGTTATATATCTGCTATCAGCTGCGGCCGGTGCCGCGTTTCCTTTTTGTCTGGGCCAATGCCCGTCTCACACCATCCGTTTTTCTTTTTTCCCTGTTTTCTTTTCTTCTTCTTTTTCTTCTGTTTGTCCTGGGTTTTACTGCAGCATGGCGTCTGTCGGCGTGACTTGAAGGTTTCTGCGTTGCTAGAAGATACATACCAATATCCCCAATATCAATATTCTAGTGATCGTCATTGCTTTGTTGTCTCTCCCATTTGAAACTCTATCTACCTATCTAACTATCTAATGGTGGACGGTTGCGTCTCTTTCTCTTCGATGCGTCTTGTCCTCGGGTATCTTGCCACTCCTTCCTGTCTTGTACTCCTCTCCTTTATCGTGAGCGTGTGTTCCCGTAATCCCGTCTCTTTCCCGTCTCTTTCTCTCTCGCGTGGTGGACGCCGTGCTGTCTTTTGTCGGCTGGTCCGATCCTCCTCTTTTGCTGTTTCGTAGTCATGCCATGTGCTAATCCAATCGCTACCCAATGCCGGGGGTAAAATAATAATAAAACGAAAATCAAAAGTAAAAAGTAAAGAAAAAAAAAGGGAGGACAACAAAAAAGCTATCTACTTGAGGTGACAGACTGCTGTCACGATGACGCCACCGCCACCACCTCACAGCTGGTAGTTGGCGCCGAGGGCGGCAACGTTGGCCGGGCCCAGCTGGGCGAGGAACGTGTCAAACTGCGGGATGACCTGCTGGTACGCGCGGAGGATCTGTTGGTCAGCAGGCGGACATACTCGTACACTCTGAAAAGACGGGAAAAGAACCTACACTCTGAAAACTGTCGTGCAGCTCGCCCTTGACGGGGCTGCGCAGGCCAATGTCCTCGTACTCGGCAATGGCCTTGAAGTAGCGCAGCAGCACTTTTTCCATGGCGCCCGGGTTGGCGGCGACAATCTGCGTAAAACCCTGGAACGCCGTGGCTTTTTCCTCCGTCGGGTCAACGTCCTCCATGGACGCCAAGAACTCGTCGGCAAACGTGGCCAGGTGCGGCGCGAGCGCGGCGGCGTTGCCCAGGCCCAGGCGGCCGAGCGCAATGGCGGCGTTTTCGTTGACGCCGCGGGGCACGCGCGGGTTGGTCATAATCTCGACAAAGCTCTTGAGCAAGTCATGCACATAGGGCGCCATGTGCTTGCCGTGGCGAATGGCAATCTCGCCGACGCTCCAGCAGGCATTGTTGATGACGCTGAAGCCGGCGTCAATCTCCTCGTCGAGCATGCTGTCCATGTCGAGCTGCTTGATCAGGATGGGCAGCAGCGTGGCCAGGCACGGCTGGATCTGGGCAAAGACAAACTTGGCGCAGTCGCCGACCACGGCATAGGCCGACTGGCGCACCTCGTCAACAGGGTCCTCCATGCAGAAGCTGACGAGCTCGAAAAAGGCCGGTTGCGTGTCGGTGATGAGCCGCGCCGCCTCGGCCTGCGGCACGGCCTGGATAATGGCGCTGATCAGGTCCAGGCTCGTCACCAGGAAATCCTTGTCGGGGCTGTCGACGTGGGCATTGGCCACGGCGGCCAGCGACTGCTCGAGGTTGTGGTGGATAATGTTGACGCAGCGGCGGAACACCGGCGTCGCATACGGCGTGAACGTGCTGCCCAGGGCCAGCGACACGTACGAGAAGCACTCGAGCAGCGGGAACAGCTCGCGCGACTGGTCGGGCGTCTGCTCGTAGCGGCCCAGCAGCGCCGGCATCAGCTGGCCGGCGAGGGCAGGCTGAGCCAGGGCCGGTCCAATGGCCTCGGCCAGCGTCTGCACGCAGTCGTACAAGATGTACATGTTGCGGTCCTTGTACTTGGCGAAGCACTGCACGTACTGCGCAATGATGGGGCCGGCATACGGCTCGAGCTTCTTGCCGGCCTTTTCCTCGAGGGTCGCCATGGCCGATGCCGCTGCCTCTTGCACCTTCTTGTTCTTGTCCAGCATCTTGTGCAGGAAGCCCTCCATGATGGGCACGAAAAAAGTCGTCACCGCCGTGCTTTCGCTCGGGTTGATGGCCCACGACGCGTACCGCGACAGCGTCCAGCACGTAATCTGGCGCACCAGCGGCTCGGCGTCGTCCAGCAGCGACATGAGGTACGGCACCAGCTCGGGCAAGTGCGGCGCCACCGCGTCGAAGCAGCCGTCGGCAATGGCGCCCAGGGCCAGCACGGCCGCCTCGCGCCGCGGCCAGTCCTCGTGCTTGAGGTTGGTCGTGAGGAACGGCAGGATCACGTGGAACATGCTGTTGCCGTAGTCGCGTGCGAGCACGTCCAGCGCTGCCGCCGAGCCCTTGCGCACCGTCCACCGGTTGTCGCCGCCCTCGTCGAACAGGCCGTCGTCGTCGTCGTCGTCGTCGGCAATCTCGCCATCCTCGAGGTCGTCATCGTCCATGCCGCCCAGTCCGTCATATCCGTTGTTGCCGGCCTGTGCCGGGTCCGCCGACCCGGACGAATCCGCTGCCGTCGTGCCGTTGGCGCTGCGCTTGAGGTTGCGCTTGGCAAACTGCGGCTTAATGTCCTCGGCCCGGTCGTCCTCGTCGTCGTCGTCGGACGCGCTGCCAAACAGCGCAATGTCCTCGCCGCTGTACACCATGCACTCGAGCAGCGACGGCACAATCTTGGGCACAAACGGCTCGAGGGCCTTCCAGAAATCGTCGTGCTCGCCGGCGCACAGCCAAAACTCGACGGCCTGGCACGCGAGGTCGTCGTCTTCTTCGTCGGTCTGCTGCGCGATAATGTAGTCGACGAGCCCGGCAATGTGCGGCTGCAGCTTGTCGGCGCGGGCCTCGACCAAGAACACAAAGGCGCGGCACACCTCGCGGCGCACGTCGTTGTTGGTGTCGGGCGCGAGCGCAAACAGCTGCTGCAGCAGCGCGTCGACGTTGGCCAGCATGGCCTGCGACTTGCGCGGGATAAACTCGTTGATGGCCACGAGCGCCTGCGCACGCACTTTGGGCAGCGGGCTGGCCGTGGCCTCGATCAGTTTTGGAAGAAGCACGTTGATGGGGCGCTGGCCGTTTTGCTCGCTCTCGAGCAGCCGCGTATTGTCCTCGCAGATGCGTGCCAGCGCCGTCATGGCGGCCTCCTGCGCCGCAGGGGTCACCTGCCCGCCGACGTTGCCCACGAGGTTGAGCAGCTCGCCCAGCAGCTCGGGCCACGCGTAGATGCCGCCGCGCCGCACAATCTCCGTGGCGATGCTGCCGGCATAGGTGCGCACGAGGCCCGGGTCGTTGAGCACCAGCAGCACAGCCGCTTTCACGAGGCCCAGCGTGGCCGCCGACATTTGCTTGTACGAGCTGCGGATGGCGTTTTTCAGCATGATGCCGGCGGCCACACGCACGGTGCCATACTCGGGCTCCGTCAGGCTGACGCCGTCGGGCGGTGCCGCGCTCGAAAAGGTGTAGGCCAGGTAGTTGTTGAAGTCGGGTGATTTCTTTGCTTGTTCGAGCATCTAGGCTGTTAGAAGAGAAGGATATAACAGATATAAAATAAAGCAAAAGAACACGACAGAAAACTGACCACCTCGGCCTGCGACTGGGCCGCCTTGTCGCGATTGTTGTGCGAGTCGTTGATGCACACAACAAGAGTCCGCAGGGACTCTGGTGCTGGCTGCCACGCCATGCTGTCGCAGAGAGCAGACGGGAGATGGGGGAAAAAAAGTGAGGCTTTTTTTTTGTTTGTCTTTTTTGTCGAGTCGCGTCGAGAGGAGGAGGCGTCGGGAACGGCAGGTGCGGTGCACGTCGAAACACAAAGAGAGACGGGACGGGGTGCAGCTGTTTATCAATGTTTTCTGCCGCCTAGCGCCAATGTGGCAGGGGCAGGAGCGATCAGTGTGGCAGATGCTTGGCGGGGTTCTCCCCAAGGCGGTAACAGATCTAACCGACCCCAACGAGAGACCTGGAACTCATAAGTACAGTACTCGTACTGGAGTACAGCGGTCGTGCAATACCAAAATAGCTCCGGCTTGGTCCCCACTAAATTACGTCAAACCAGCCATTCACAGCTGGTAGCACTCTGGCCGTTGACGGTGCACAGCAGACGGCGAGACGACAAACAGACATATTGCAGCCAGGGTGGGATGTTTTCGGGTGAATTGGCTGGCGGTGGTGTTGAGTCTGACTACGGGACGGGAACCGAGGACTGAATTCGAGATGATGAAAGAGAGGTGATTTCTGTGACTTTGCTGGACTCAATGATGAGACGAGATGAAGTTAATAATGAAGTTAAAGAATTTGAAAAAAAAAAGTGAGAAAAATTGAAAAGTAATACGAGTGAAAAATAATTTAAAAATTAAGACAGGTCAGAAGTATCAATAAATGTATACGAGTAGAACAACGCCAGAAATACAGTGCCGTCCCCGTTTGCATGCAGCTGCTGACCACGGCGACGGCAAGACGCAGCCGAGAACACACGACGCATGGTCGCTGCCTGAGAGTGACCGCTTTCAAGACCGATTGTGATATCGTAAATCTTAAAAAATAAGGAAGACAGATTCCGTCCTGCTCGCCACTGCGTCGACATTGCCGGGTAGCGGCCGATACGACGGCTGGCAAGCGAGGTGGCCGGTGCTTTGGCCATAAGCGAGCGTGCCTTTTGGTCAAAAGTCAAACCGCCCCCGGCAACAGCGGCACCAGCGGCGCGGCAATCGCCTGAAAGGCCTCCAGCACCTCCTCGACGGTGCCGCCCATGCCCATGCGGTCCAGGGCCAGCGAGCTCGACACGTAGACGGGCTGCTGCGTGCGCTTGACGACGAGCTTGGCCAGGCGCACGGCAAACTCGAGCGAGGGCTCGTCAATGTAGATGTGCGTGCACAGTGGCTCGCTCGGTTTGTAGCGCTGGCGGTCAGTCCTCTTCTCTCAAAAAAAGAATTGAGTAGACGTACATCCGGCACGGCATAGACAAACGACCCCAGCGAGGTCAGGGCATCGCTGCTCTCCGACGACGTGGACGTGACAAACAGCATGAGGCACTTGCTGCGCGTAGTCAGGCACACGTGGATGTGGGCGTCGAGCGAGCGCGGCAGCGGCGTGCTAAACGACACGGAGTGGCTTTCGGCCATGGCGATGTCAGGCGGGTGTGTGTTCTTCAAACTCAACTTCAAGCTACGACTTATGTAAGACTGACAGGCACCAATACCCCGCCATGCACGACACGACGGAAGGCGCACTAGAGCCGTCTGCAGCGTCTGCAGCGTCTGCAGCGTCTGCAGGGCGCTGCGAACCAAAAGTGAAAGAAACCGTCTGACCCACTGCGACGGCGCTAGAGGAAAAGAAAGCACCAATAATGAACAAGACGTCAGAGGCTGAGTGAGGCAGGCTGAGACAAGACAGAGGCAAGACAGAGTCAACGCTGCAAAGTGACGATAGCGAGGTTACTTTGAATTCAAGTTGGTTAAGCGTTGAACGTCGAGCCTTGAAGAGAGGTCTCTGCTGCTGTCTACGAGTATAAATACTCGGCCAGGTTGACTTTTGTTTTCTTCCATCTTTCTCATTTTTTTTTCTCATCTTCTCATCTTCTTTCTCATCTTCTCATCTTTCTGAAAATTCACATCATCTGACAGACACCATGTCGACCGCTCAGTCTGGCAAGGACGCCCTGCGGGACGTGTCGGAGGACGCCATCCAGGACCCCGAGGAGATTAGAGTCCTGTACCATGCTTTGGACTCGTATCTGTGAGTCTTTGCGTCTTGCAGTGTACATACCTCCGGCTAACACCCCCAGGCAGTACGCCAAGGTGTCGCACTTCAACTGCACCCACCTGCGGCGGCAGTCGTTTTACGCCATGTCGCAGGACCACTGGAAGATGCTGGCGGCGCCGCCCTTTAACTACCTCGAGACGCTCGACCGCGTCGACGAGGCCATTGACAAGAATGCCGAGCTGGCCCGCGAAATTGTGCGCTTTGGGCTCGAGTCGTTTCGCGTGGCGGGCAGCGATCAGGTCCCCCGTTCTTCCGCAGGAGCCGGGACCAGCGCCGAACCCAAGCTGCCAGCCCCATGGGCCGGCGCGGCCAAGCACAACGACGTCGACAAGGCCCGCAGCACGCTGCGCCAGTTCTACCGCGACTGGTCGGCAGCCGGGGCGGCCGAGCGCAGGGCCTGCTACGGGCCGGTCTTCAAGGCCCTGGACGACGAGCGGCAGCGGCGCGTCGAGGCGTTGATGGCCAAGATTGTGGCCGCGGGGGGCCCCCAGCAGTACCAAGAGGACGAAGAAACCGCCGACGCCGATGCCGACACATACAGCCACCGACTGAAGGTGCTGGTGCCGGGCGCCGGGCTGGGCCGGCTCGTGTTCGACCTGTGCTGCCAGGGCTACGAGGCCGAGGGCAACGAGATCTCGTACCACCAGCTGCTGGCGTCGTCGTACATTCTCAACTACACGCAGCACGCCGAGCAGCACACCATCTATCCGTGGGCGCACTCGTTTAGCAACCACGTGCTGCGGGCCAACCACCTGCGCGGGTATGCCATTCCTGATATTCACCCGGGGCAGACGCTCATGGACCTGGCCCTGCGGCAGCAGGCTCAGGGGCAGGGGCAGGTCCAGGGGCAGGCCGATGCACCCCCCTCAGACTCAGAGCCCACCTACGGCATTGGCTCCATGAGCATGTGTGCGGCCGACTTCTTATGCCTCTACAGCGACGCCGAGCACGCCGACGTGTTTGACGCCGTGGCCTGCGTTTTCTTTCTTGACACGGCACCCAACCTGATCCGCTACCTCGAGACGGTGCGGCACTGCCTGAAACCCGGTGGCTTGCTGATCAACGTCGGCCCGCTGCTGTGGCACTTTGAGAACAATGCGCCGGGCAACCACGGGCGCGACGACGACGGCGACGGCGAGCACGACGCGGCGGCGTCGTCGGGCATTGCGGACCCGGGCAGCTTTGAGCTGAGCGACGACGAGGTGAAGGCGCTGGTGGCGCGGCTCGGGTTCGAGGTGGTGTCGCACGAGACGGGGGTCGTGACGCCGTACATTCACGACGCCGACTCGATGCTGCAGACGGTGTACCGGTCGAGTTCGTGGGTGGCAAGGAAGCCGTTTGATAAAAAGTAGATAAAAAGATGTACTTAAATAAATAGAAAGAATAAATAGGAAAATCAAAAACTGTACGCTGCAAGCGATAGTTTGTAATACCCCCCCCCCCCCCCCTACAGACTCGCTTTGACGCCCACCATCAGCCCCCGCGACCACATGCTGCCGCCGTCAATGGCCAGCGTTGCGCCGTTGACGTGCGCGCCCGCCCGCGAGCACAGGTACACGACGGCGCCCGCGAAATCCTCGGGTTTCCCCAGCCGCTGCATCGGGTTCGTCTTGGCCACGGCGTCGGCGCCGCCGTCGGCCAGCGACAGCAACCCCACGGACATTTTCGTCGGGAAAAAGCCGGGCGCCAGCGAGTTGACGGTAATGTGGCGCGGGCCCAGCTCGACGGCCAGGTTGCGCGCCAAATGGATCACGGCGGCCTTGCTGGCGCTGTAGCCGTATGTGCCCTGTTTGCCGAGCGTGCCAATCGCGAGCCCCGCAATGCTGGCCGTGACGACGACGCGGCTGGGGTCGGCCACGGTGCCCCTGCGCTCGAGGGCGGGCGCAAAGTCGCGAATCGAGTTGAAGACGGCGCGCACGTTGAGGTCGAGCACCTTGGCAATGGCGTCGTCCGGGTGCGTGTCAAAGGGGGCGCCCCAGGTGGCGCCCGCGTTGGCCAGCAAAATGTCAATGCCCTCGGGGCTGTCCTTGTTGACGGCGTCGACCAGGGACTTCAGCCCGGTGGGAGACGCGACGTCGGCCGGCACCGACACGGCCTTGGCACCGGGGGCCAGCCCGGGCAGCGCGTTGAGGGCCGCGACGGCCTCGTCGCACGCGCTCTTTTTGCGCGACGAAATGTACACCTTGGCCGCACCGGCTTGCAGGAGACTGGCTGGTTAGCACCTTTTCCGTCCTTTCTTTTTGAAATAGACGTCCACTCACGCAGACGCTGCACTCAGGCCGAGGCCGCGCGAGCCGCCTGTGACAACGGCAATCTTGCCCTTGACCGAAAAGAGCGACGCAAAGTCGTGCAGCTGGAGATCGTAGTCCATGATGGGCGAGTGTGTACGAGGATGTGGTGAAATGATGATCAATTCCTCGCAAACCCAACCTGTCCAAAGTCGAGTTTATATCGTCTCCTGCATACGAGTACAGGAGGAGTAGACAATGGCCCCCACTCCGGGATTGTGCCGAGGCTCGGAGACGCTGCCCCTTCAGGCTACCCCAGTCTCGAGTGGAGCTACCCCGGAACGCTGATCGCTACGCTGATTAATCAACGTCTGTGGGAAATAAGGCAGTATCAACCTCCTATTGAACGTAAGCCGCCTTTAGTAGCTGACAACATATGTCAGCGTAACTTCCCTGTCAGCTTATATCCCAAATATCAAGTAGATTCCAGAATCAAAAATCAAACACGCTGACCATATTCCAAGCTCTTCCCAATACACCGACGCTTCAAAATTGTAAAAGATTGCACATGTACAAGACACCCCGATGCCCTTAGTTGACCGCAACGTCCGCCTCAGCTGGCTGCTCGTCTGATGCCGGTTCTTCTTCTGCCGTCGCCTTGTCTTTCTCTGCCGTCACCTTGTCCTTTTCAGCTTCGTCTTTCTCTGCCTCGTCTTTCTCTGCCATTTCCTTTTCTGCTGCAGCAGCAGCGGCGGCGGCGGCGGCAGCTTCTTCCTGCTCCCGAATCCGCTGCAGACGTCGCCGCTCGCGCTCCTCCACCAGCTGAATGTGCCGCTCGGCCACGCCCGGCGCCAGGCTCGCCAAGAACAAAATGCCAAAGCGCTCCAGGTTTCGGGCCACGTTCATCAGCCGCTCGCCGTTGGCAATCTGTCGCCGCTCCACAAGCCGCCGTGCCACATCGGCCGGATCGGGCGGGAGTCCATTCGTAGCAGCAGCGGGTGCGGGTGCGGGTGCGGGCGCAGCAGCAGCCTGACCCGGAGCCGCACCCGGAGCCGCACCCGGAGCAGCATCCGCCGCCTCGGCCTCGTCCGCGTGGTTGCCCAGCGGCAAAAGCCCGTCCAGGTGGCCACGCAGCGGGACCCACAGCTGGTTGGCCAGACTGTCCAGCATGCCCGTGTTCACGATAAACACGGCCGCCGCCAGCAAAATCACCGTCGCCCACCGCGTCCAGCTGGCCGTCGGCGACGTGAACCACCACACAAAAATCATGAGCCGCGCCACGAGCCACACCTGCGGCCACACCGCCGCCAGCGCCCCGGCATTGTTGACGGGCATCGCGCGTTGCCGCTGCAGGTTTGCGCGCAGCAAGTTAAGCGCTTCCTGGTCCTGCTGCTCTAGGGGCACGGCAGGACGGTCGCCCGCGGCTGCTGCCGCGGCTCCGGCTCCGGCTCCAACCCCGGCTCGGGGAGTAGTGGCCGGCGGTTGCGGCGTCGGAAACCGCTGGTCGTTCAGGTGCCGCCGCTGCAGCTGCCGCAGCACCTCAATGTTTTCCACGTGCTGCCGCGCCAGGTTGAGATGGTTGTGGTGCTGGTGCTGGATCTGCTCGTTGTGCTGCCGGATCAGCTCGTTGGCCGCCTGCAGCTCGGCCCACGACACCGGCGGGTGGCGGCTGGGGGCCGGCACGTACCCCGGATTGTGGGCTAGGAAGCCCGTTGAAGTGACATTTGGCGTCGTGTAGTAGGCGACGCCGCTCGGATTGATCAGGAGAGCGCGTGGACCGTCGGGCGATGAGAGAATGTACACGGTGGGTTCGTTTCTCGGCCGTTCGTTTGCCGGCTGTTCGTTTCTCGGCCGTTCGTTTGCCGGCCGTTGTACATCAGGTGTCGGCATGGCGTCGGGGGTTGGCACGTTGCGGTGTCGCAGCACCGATGGTGTCGCATGCGCTTCCGTGTTTGCGGCCGTGTTTTGGCGTATGTAGTTCATGGCGGCATTCATGGCCGCAGCGTGCTGCTGCGAATGTGCAGCGTGCAACTGGTTGTGCACAGCGGCGGGCTGCTGCTGCACAGGCGCAGGCTCAGGGTTGCGTACAGCCGGCAGCGGCTCAGGTCCCTGCGCCGCCCGCTCGTGTGCGCGCGCGGCCTCCAAGACGCCGACGCGCCGGGCCTCGGCAATCTGTCTCGCCCAGGCAAGTTCCTGTGCAAGCGCATTGGCCCGGTCTCTGGCGTCCTGGTGGTGGTGCTGCTGCACGTCCGTCAGTGCTGGCGGGGCTGTGCTGGAGCGTGGATGGATGTTGTGACTGTTGTGGTCGTTGTGGCCCGAGGGTCCGGCAGAAGGATGCTGGCTAGATGTTGTCGACGCGGGAACGGGAGTCGCCGGGGATGTTGCGGGTGGCCGGGTGGTTGCCGAAGTGCCGGCCGTGCTGTCGTCGTCGCGCAAAACAAGATGCAGCGTATGCAGATCCGACGCCTCGAACTGTTGTTGCTGTAGCGTTAGCATGTGACCGGGAAAATGTAGTTGTGGAGAGAAAACTTACCGCAGTTGTCCCGATCACCTCCTGCAAGGTCTTGTGGTCGGCGTCAAACATTCGCCCGCGGTAGATCAGGCGCATGCCTGCCGAGGCCCGATGCCGCGCTGCCAGCTCGCGCTCGACCATGAGGCGCACCTCACGCACCGTGGTCGACGGCGCAAAGCCGCGGAGGATGGGGAAATCGACCAGGTCGCGCGACGGCGAGATGATGCGGAAGCTGACCTCGAGCTCCGAGTCGCTTTCCGTGTCGTGGGCTGCAGCCTCAGCCGCCGACACGGGCGAAGGCGAAGGCGAAGGCTCCGCCATGGCGGTCGGTTGCGCAATGTCCAGAGTACTCTGTAGCTTGTGGTAACGTGTCGTGTGGCGAGTGGATGACGGTGTATTGCGGCGATTGCGAGAAATGCGGCTGTGATGAATATGTGGATGGAATGTGAAAGATGGACAGGGGGAGGGGAATTGGAAGACGAAAAAAGAAGACAGCGTGGAGATGCAAGTCGGACCGGAAAAGTAATAAAGGAAAGTGCGATGGCGATTACTCGTATGCGTGAAAGGCCAAAGGTCGCACCTGCCCTAGATTCCACGTCGATGCTCTCACAGTGGAAAGTAGCGGTACTTTGGTCACCGCCCACAGCACGCACAGCATTACGTAGCGGTACCGTGGGGTGATTGAACAGCTGTCGTCATTGCCGTGCTTACATAAGCAATACTTTTACAGACAGCCGGACCGGTCCCTCCCCGGTTTAGCGCGGTGCACCCTATTTGCGTACCTCGTAGCTGCATAATTCCGCTCAGCTCAGCTCTACTCCGTACTGAGTAGGAGTACTCTGTACGGAGTACTCGTAGGCCAGACCGCCCTAACGTACTCGTAAGGGTACTCGTACTCTCTCTATTGCGAAGCCCCTTGACCGCCCCATAACGGTCCCCTGGTCCCCTTGCAGGCTCCGTTCTGACATGTGCCAATCCACCAATATCGTCACTCTCAACAGATTTTGCTCATTTTATATGGTCGGTTTTAATGCGCCTCCGAAATTGGCAACGCTTTCCCACGCCGCCCCTGCGTTCTTCCGCCGCCCGTCTCGTGTGTCTGTTCTCTGCCGCCAAGAGGAGACTGCCCTGTCGTCATTTGACTTGATGGTGACACGGCTCGTGAATGGTTCGCATTGCCTCTCTGATTTTGTTTTGCTTTGTTTTTTAATAGGGGAGAAGAGAACCGCAGCAGAGAGAACAAAAGGAAGAGAAGAGAAGAGAGCAAAAGACAAGAAGAGAAGAGAGAGAAGAGAAGAGAGCTCGACGAGAAGAGCTCATCACCACCCAACGCACCGCCCCCAATGCTGCTGCTTCTCCTCGTCCTGGGCCTCGTTGTGCTAACGCTTCTTCTGGTTTTCCCCTCTCCAGCAGGCATAACCATGGCGTCTGCGCCGTCTCGCCTCGGCCTGTCCCGCGGCAGCTTCTCCAAGGGCATCACCACCGGCCGCTTCTCCGTGTCGCTGTCCGAGCGCCAGATCCTCTTCAACCCGCCGCGCCGCCTCGTCTTCAGCTCGTCGCCCTTCCGCTTCTACTCGTCGCAGCAGACCGCACGTCGGCCACGCTTCTCGGCCCGTCTCCGCCAGGCCCTGCGCAACACCAAGATCCATTGGTACCGCATCCCCGTCGGCCTGGGCGTGGGCTTCTTGGGCGTTGTGCAGCTGTACAAGTCGCGCAACCGCAAGCATGCCGCCGACGACACCGAGGCCGCCGACCTGCCCAAGCCCCCGAAGCGGCCCCGGATCCGACCCGACGGACCATGGTGAGCATGAGCTTATTCCGGTCCATGTGTATTATTATAATACATACTAATATAACCCCCCAGGCAGATCCAGGTCATGTCGACTCTGCCGCTCAAGGCCCTGTCGCGCTTATGGGGCCGCTTCAACGAGCTGACGCTGCCGTACTACCTCCGGGTGCCCGGCTTCAAGCTGTACAGCTACGCCTTTGGCGTCAAGTGAGTCTCCTGCATGTATAGTCCGTCGTTCTCGCTAACGTTGCAGCCTCGACGAAATCGAAGAGCCCGACCTGCACAACTTTCCCAACCTCGCCTCCTTCTTCTACCGCACGCTCAAGCCCGGCGTGCGCCCCATCGACCCGCGCCACAATGCGCTGACGTCGCCGTCCGACGGCCAGATCATCCAGTTTGGCAAGATTGACGGCGGCGACATTGAGCAGGTCAAGGGCATGACGTACAGCCTGGACGCGCTGCTCGGCAAGCACACGCCGGCCCCCAGCGTGCGCAGCGGCATGACGACGCCGTCCATGTCGTCGTCGACTTCCACCCTGGTGCCCCCCACCAAGCCCGAGGGCGACGAGGAGCTCGTGCGGGCCGGCGAAAACTTTGCCAAGGTGAACGGCATTTCTTACACGCTGCCTGACCTGCTGTCGGGTCCCGCCGGTTCTGGTGCCGGTGCCGGCGCCGACCTCGAGGCGGGCGCGCGGACCAACGACGCAGACCTCGAGGACCAGTCGGTGCGACCGTCGCAGCCGACATCGGTGTCCGAGGTGCAGGCAGACCTGGACGCACCGTGGTACACGCAGCTGCTGTCGCGCGGCGGCGACAACGACAAAAAGAAGAAGAAGACATCTTTATACTATGCCGTCATCTACCTGGCTCCGGGCGACTACCACCGTTTCCATTCGCCGACCAACTGGGTCGTGGAGCGCCGCCGCCATTTCGCCGGCGAGCTGTACAGCGTGTCGCCGTACCTGCAGCGCACGCTTCCGGGGCTCTTCACGCTCAACGAGCGCGTCGTGCTGCTGGGCCGCTGGAAGTGGGGCTTCTTTAGTTATATCCCCGTCGGCGCCACCAACGTCGGGTCCATCATTGTCAACTTTGACCGCGAGCTGCGCACCAACAGCCTGACGACCGACACCGCAGCCGACCGCGCAGCAGCCGAAGCAGCGGCGCGCGGCGAGGCGTACTCGGGGTTTGCCGAGGCAACGTATGCGGCGGCCAGCCCCGTGCTGCACGGGCACGCGCTGCAACGCGGCGAGGAGATGGGCGGGTTCCAGCTGGGCAGCACCGTGGTGCTCGTGTTTGAGGCGCCGACGCCCGAAGCCGCCGCCCCGGCGGGCAAGGCCGAAGGCGGTGCTGTCGACCCCAAGTCCACGCCGGGCTGGCACTGGGCCGTGGAAAAGGGGCAGAAAATCAAGATGGGCCAGGCCCTCGGCTTTGTAAACGAGTGAACCTTTTTTTTGTAGGAAAAAAGAAAAAAAAGGGAGGACTAAGAAAAAAACATACAGCATACGAAGTACATCTTCACCATTTGGGAACTGTTTAACAACCACAGCATCTTGTCTATCTTTTACGTTTTTCTAATACCTGTTTATACCTGTCTATACTTGTCTAATACCATTCTGCATTTCCTTTGTTTAACCAGTAAGACGGATAGATAACGGTTGAACAATGACGCATGTAGCTAGTGCTTACACAAGGCACGGCACGACAAGGCTGGTCCGACGATTGGACAGGCCAACGTCGTTGTCGGACGAGGCTGACACTATACATCTCTTTTTCAACTGTCAAATATATATTATCATTCATAATCGTTTAACTCGCTTCGCTAAGCTTGAAAAAAAAAACGCTCATGCACCGTACACCTTGTAGCGCTCCTCCTCGGCCAGGTACTCCTTGGGCCCAGCCTCGGCCGTCGGCTGTCCAAACACGAGCTGCGCGTTGAGCTTCCACGTCGCCGGCACCTTCCACAGCTCCGCCACCTTGGCGTCCACCAGCGGGTTGTAGTGCTGCAGGTTGGCGCCCAGGCCCTCGGCCGTCAGCGCCGTCCAGATCGTGTACTGCAGCATCGCGTCGCTCTGCGTCGCCCAACCGGGGAACCGGTCGGCATAGATGGCAAACTTGGCCTGCATGCCCTCGACGACGGTCTGGTCCTCGAAAAACAGCACGGTGCCCGCACCGGCCTTGAAGCCCGCGATGCGGCCCGCCGTGGCCTCCCAGCTGTCGGCGGGCACAATGGCCTTGAGCGTGTCCGAGGTCAGGTCCCAAAACTTGTCGTGCTCGGCGCCAAAGAGGACGACGACGCGGTTGGACTGGGAGTTGAAGCTGCTGGGGACCTCGCGCAGGGCCTCCTTGACAATGTCCTGGACGCGGTCGGTCGAGACCTTGATGTCCTTGCTGAGGGCGTACGAGGTGCGGCGGGCCTTGACGGCCTCGAGGAAAGCAGTGGCGCCAGACATGATGGGGCGGGGGGAGTTGATGTTGAAAATAAAGCGTGAAAAGGGAGGAGGACGTGGAGTAAAAGTCAAAGTGAGAGGCTTGAAGAGTGGTTTGGATAGAGTCCGGAGAAGAGGGCGGTAGGAGAACAACATGGCGGGGGACGGGGTTTATATAGACGCTGGAGGAAGTGACGAGGCAGGCAAGCAGGCAGGCAGGCGGCAAGCAGGCAGGCAGGCACAGCGAAACGCGAGGCGGCCCTCGCTGTGGGAGGGGTACGAGTAGCTCCGTGCAGAGTGAATGTTTGTCGACGGGCTACGTCAAACTGCACTGGTGCCGGTGGGGTTGGGGATACGTATCGTAATACGGAGTAGGAGAAACGGGAGCAAAACGTGCTTGGTACAGGAAATGGTGTCTTTCAGAGACAAACGGGAAGGTGCTGTTTTAATACCGTTTTGTTACCCGTCCCTTTCTGTTCCGTCTAGTCTCCAGGCTTTACATCTTAGAAATCAAGACTAATAACGACTAAGAACGACTACGAGTACTCGTAATAACGACTAATGTCTCACGGGCTGTCTCGGCTGTCTTGTAAGTTCAGACATAGGACTTCCAGCTGAGACATCTCTCACGACGGAGAGGCTGGGTCTTGCAAAGCACTCGGGTCCGGGCTACAGCAGAATCTCAGGGACCGTAGAACTACTTCGTACATGGAATGACCCAGAACTACCAAAACGGACGCATCACCTGCAGCAGTTCGAAATGGAGACGCCGCCGCCCGTTAATCAGCTTTTTGTAATACGAACGAGTACGATACGAGTACTCGTACTGATACTCGCGCATTCCAAGCGAGACAGATCGGCAGTCGACCTTTGACACAGCGCTTGTTAACAGCTCTCCCGTGCTGCAAGACGGACAAAGAGGCTGGGACGAGCAAAGGTGTGGGCCCTTTTTCCCACGACGGACGAGGACGGACGGACGCCGGCCGGACGAAATCTGGCTAATAGCTTTGTAATCCGAATTAGGTAATCGCGACGGACTGGTCGACGTCTCCGTGGTGTCCCGGTGGCGGTGGCGGTGACGAGAGATGGAGTGACAGAATTGCTACCAAGATCGCAACGATAAGGTTAAGCAGACGCAGACGCAGCACCTGCATACTGCATATCGTGTCGTCGGCAAGGAGCAACTGAGGCTGCGTGGTTGCGAGATGATCACCAGTCACTGAAGGAATCGATCATGCAATATAGATATGAATGGATAATAGATAATTTGATAAATTTGATAAAACGCCAGCCATCTATCAACTGTGGACAGGCTGGCTGTGAATGCAATGTGCCACCGTCTAATGGACAGAACCAGACAGAACAGAACGTGGAAAGACAGATCAACTTTTGTATGCCGTCCCTCGTACATTGCAATAGACATCCAAGCAAAGAAATAAAAGAAGCAAAAGAGCAAAACAAATAAAACAGAATATATGCAATGCAACGACATCCTCGTGATCATGGCAGATGGAAAAGGCAAAATCAAAAATGAGAGAAAACAAACACGCTGGAATCATATGCAATAAAAGAAAACACCCACATCACCACGTCTCGGCAATGTACTGCCCAACCTCGCCCTTGAGCTTCCAAAACTTGCGCGCCTCGTCCCGGCCCAGGTTGCCTTTGTCCATGGCCACGTCCACCAGCGCCTCCTCGACGCCCTCGCCCATGCCGCGCGTGCTGCCGCACACAAACACCCGCCCGTCCACCGAGTTGATCACGTGCCACACCAGGTCCGCCTGCTGCCGCACCTCCTCCTGCACGTACCGGCCCGTGCCGCGCCGGCTCTCGACAACGCGCTTCACCTCGTCCTCGTGCACGCCCCACTCGCCGCTGTACAGCTCGTCCACGAGCGAGTCGCGGATGCCCTGCAGCACCCACACCTTGTTGGCGCAGTTGGCCGTCTTGAGCCGGCGCTGCACAAACCCCCGAAAGGGCGCGATGCCGACGCCCGCGCCGATCAGCAGCATGGGCCCGTCGGGCACAAACTGCTTGGCCAGCGGGTTGGCCATCAGGCCCTTGAACATGGGCACGTAGACGTCCACATTGTCTTCACCGCGCGCGCGGGCATTCAAGTACCGCAGAGCCTGCCGCTCGAAAAACCCGGACCCAATGCCCGTGCGTGTGCCCGCGAGCCAGTCGCTCGTCTCATGAACGGTGACGGCAATCTCAATGACACGGCGCGTCGCATCGCCCGACGCCGAGGCTGACACATGCGGATCGTTCGACAGCGAGTAGAACCGCGGCATCTGCGGCTGCAAGATCGACAGCAGCAGGTCCAGCGGCGGCTTGGCGCTCGGAAACGCGCTCAGCATCTGCTGCAGCGACACGTGCGGACCCGTGCGGAAATCGCAAAACACGCCCTGGCCCTCGGCCGAGCACAAGAACAGCAGCACCTTTTTTTCGTTGCTGTCGGCCGCATGCTCCGCCAGCACGCGCAGCAGCGCCTTGGTCGGCGGGTACGACTGAATGTCCGAGCACCACGTCAGCAGCTCGCGCCGCGTCGCCACCAGCTCGCGCGGCCGGTCCTCGCCCCACACCGTCGGCCACCGGCCCCGCGTCGTCCGCAGCAGCACTCTTTTATCTCTTAAAAAACGAGGCACCATCAGCAGGTCCAGCACGCTGTCCACCAGCTTGTCGTCGTTGGGCGCGCTGACGCCAATGGCGCCGCCCACCCGGAAATCCGTGCCCGCCTCCTCTGGGTAGTCGGTCACGTCCAGGTCAAAGTGGTACGTGCGCTTCTCGGCCCCGGGCCGCGTCAGCTCGCGCGCGTTGTGGATGCGCGCGGGGAACACGTGGTATGGCGGGTGCGGCTGGACGAAGCGCGGCGGTTGGGTGGTGGTGTCGAGGGTTGACTCGGCGGCGGGCTCAATTGCCAGCTTCTTTAGTCCCGCAACGGCGTCGGCCTCGGCTGTCGCAGACTCTGTCGGTGATGGTGTCGACGCTGCACTTTGCGCACTCAGCGGCAGAAAAAACGCCGTCTGCTCCGGCATCTCGGCCACCGATGTGAGCTTGGTCGGAATCTCGCCAATGTCCAGGTGCAGCGACCGGAACGCGGCATTGTCCGGCAGCGGCACGCGCTCGTACTCGACGCCCTCGGCCTTGGCGCCCACCTTGAGGCAGCACCCACCGCCGCAACACCGGTTGATCAGCTGCGTCGTCGACTCGCCCGTGATGCGCTGAATGTCGGCCGCGTTTTGGGCAATCAGCCGTGTTGACCCGCGTCGGCGGCGCGGCGTCGCAACAGAGGCCGTCACCACCGGCGCCTCCTCATCGGATGACAAGGACGACGACGACGACGACGATGACGATGTCGTGTGGGCCTCGTCGACGTCATACTCGTCGCGGTCGTCGTCGCCAGACTCGGAATACGTCAGCGACGGCGCAACCGAGGGGGCGCGCAGCTGGGCCGGAAGGGTCTTCTCGTCGGCGGCGGCCGTAGCAGTAGCGGCAGCGGCAGCAACTGCGGCGGCAGCCTCTTCGTTAAAAATCTCGCTGAGGCGCGAGTGGGCCACGTTGACGGACATGGCGAAGCGGGGGAGAGGCGTGCGCCGGGGCAAAAGGCTTCGACTGGGTGGAGGGTAGTCGGCAGTGTCGGACGTAAGAGGAGGTCGCTCAAAGACGGCGGGGGAAGGATGGTCGGCTGGTGAGAGAAAAGAAAGGATCATAGAGGAGGAGAAAGGATCATAGAGGAGGAGAAGAAGACCAGGACGACGAGATCGAGACGAGGGGAATTAGGTTGAAAGAAAGTAGAAATATAAATAGATCAAAGGGGGGTAAAGAGCATTAGGCTGACGTGGAAGAAGGAGGCAGTGAAGACGCGGTGAAGCCGTGCACGTTTGTTTCGAGGGCGGGCAATACAGGTAGAAGACGAATAACGATGCTCGGATGTCCAGGGAAAGCGGATGGCAGATATGACACCTGCAAGAGGGTTCGAGGGTTCGAGGGTTCGAGGGTGCGAGGGAGACGAGGGCAAGATATGAAAAATGAAATCTAAATCGACCACTCCGAATTAAAGTATGTACTCGTTGACCCAATGGAGAAGGCGCCGGCTGGCAGAGTGCTTCCGATTCTGGCCGTGGGAAAAAAGCAAAAGCACAGCACAGTGCCAAGTGGGCATGCGGCGATCTCGTTTTGTGTGTGCCAAAGCGGTGCCGAGGTGGCCCAATGGGCTGGGCCAATGGCCCCGAAAAAACGAGAGCGGATTAGGCAAAGCCGCAAGCCTCTCGAGTGGAGCCGCTGCAGCATCTGATTGTCGGCCTTGGTCAGGCGTTCCATCTGATTACGGTGGAGCGCCGCCGACCAGCCGACGGGGCAAAAAAACGAACAAACGGGAAGGAAGGAGTGTGCGAGCGCCCAAAGATTGGCAATGCTGATGTAAGCCGCCACGAGTACATTACGAGTTCTGCTGCGTACTCGTATGCTCCCATGTCATCGATCGATCATCATTAGTGAGAAATTGTGAACGACTGGCGGCGTCGGCCGACTGCTTAATTACCTCCTATTTACCTCCTATTTAACTCGTACGCCTCATACTCGTAAAAAAAAAAAATATGTTGGCGACCGCTTCGCCGGCTACTTTGCTTGCCGAATCGGGCATGGCCAGACCAAATGCGCCCAGATAAAATGAGCGTCACCTGATCCCCCTGGAAAAACACGTCCCGCCGATAACACGTGTTTGCCGGCTACGATTGACGGCGGGGCGGGGCGAACGTTGATACGAGCAGCTGCACACTGCACACAAAGAGTGACGCCTGTCATTCCGCCCGGTACTCCATCCGGCAAATGGCGTTTGCAGTTTGTTTGTCCCTGTACTTGTTTTTTTTTTTTGTTCTTGTTTTTATTCTTGTTGTCTCAAAACCAATGGCAATGCCCAGATAGGGCTGCATCGGTCTGCATCGGTCATGCCATCCACCTCGCTTAAGGAGTACGGCATACGAGTACTTTATCCTCTCTATCGTATCTGCATGCAGCCGCTGCTCCGACCTCGGTGGCAAAACCGCCACTTGTGTTTTTCCCTGATTTGCCGGATTGGCTTCACGGGATGAGCGACTTCCCTTGCAGCGTATTTTTTTTTACTTCCGGCACAAAGTGGGTCCGCAAATTTTTGCCAGTGTTTGCACAGTGTACCTTGCACTACGTACTTTTGCCGGTGATTGATAAGATGAGATTAGATAACTTTACCGTTGTGCACAGGCCACAGCATCTAACGTCTGCGAGTATGGGTAGTTTGTGCACTTTTGGTCTGTCCCGGTCCTACGGAGTACTAGCTTATCACGATGGGACGTAAAAACAAGTCCCAGAGGTGGGACATCCATCAATGCTAATCCAGCTCAAACGACTGTGCTCTCGAATACAAGTGCAAAGCATCATACGTGTTTGGATGATCGCAGTCTCGCTTCATCGGCCACCGTTAATGGTCTCCCACGTACGAGTGCCCCTGCACCCGCACAGGGGCACGAGTCCCAAGCATTTGACTACCGGGGTAGAAGGAGGGTGGGGATGGTATAATTGATCGTACTTTGTTGGGACTCCCTGTGCTTGGATGTCTTGGGTCCTTGCTCGGATATTGCTTCGCTTGGCTGGAATCGAAGATGGCTGCGCATCTGATAAGATGCCCACCGCACATCCGATCCATGCAGGCCTTTTAAGATTGTCTCATGTCTTTGTACGCCCGGGCATGCGTAGCTACATGATATTAACGACTCCGAATCTGCCCGAAAGTCTACGAGTACACTCATGAAGCGGTCAACAAAGGCAAGCGTTTGGCACATGTAGGAAGAGCAACGGTAGTGAAGCCACCTTGTAGTCGTACGGACTACCCGGGCCACACCGCAAGAATCATAAGGAGTAGTGTTGGGGTAGAGAGGTGCCTCGGACAAGGACGCCAATGTGACTCCGATTCAAGATTTCGTGCCCTTATGCGCGCGTTCATCTCAATGTCTTATGTCTGACTCTGGCGTCTTGACTGTGGCCTGAATTCGGCAAAAGCAGAATCATTGCTCAACTGCAATGTCACAGCTCGTGGCATCTTCGTGTTCATGTCCTCTTTACATCAGTACTGGATGAGATAGGACGCAAGAGGAAATATAAAGCATGAACATTTGCATACTCCTAGGATGGGTCCTGCCCTGTGGGCTCCTTCTCTGTGACTTGTCGTACGCACCATTGAAGTCCCGTGGGTAAGAGACATTGGAAGCGCATGCGCATAATCGACCCAGCAGGTGCGTACCATGATAGAGAGTTTCTCGGGCAGCTCTTTCCATACTCAGCAATATTCTTTCTTGCCACACGTAGCCTGGAAACGACTCTGGTGGTGCCTTCCTGCACGCGGCCTTGTCTGTTGGCTTGCTTTGGAGGAAGGCGCGATGTTGCTTGTTGTCATTGCGAGATCATGACTTGATATCCCCTGTCTTTTCCGTGGCCTGCATCCTTCTCTCCTCCTCGCCGCCTCACCTCCTCGCCTTCTCACCTCTTCACCTCCTCACCTCCTCGCCATTGTTCTTTTCATCAACATCATCATTACACCCATCACGCCCCTGTATTGTTAATCTCTCCATGGTCAGCGTCCCTCAAGATGGGCAACAGCATTACCAAAAAGGCCCTCAAAAAGGGCACGGCGAAGTCCAGCCAAATAACACCATCTCTGGATTCCACAGATCCATAGGAGGAAGAGATGATACAGCTGCCGGCCGGCTGTGAGAAATCGGATCCGGCTTCTGCTAGAACAGACAAGCCGCCGCATACGCAGCCGCCAAAGACAAGCACCCAGCGAAATTTTTCGCTGCGGCCGAAGCGCTTAAAGGTGGGCGGGATCAAGCAGGCACAGCCACAGGCAGTTGTCCGCGGACGCCCGTCGGTGTTTACGCCCGACTCCGAGACGCAGTCGTGCTCGGGGTTTGCGAGCGATTCCAGCTGCGAGCCGCTGATCTGGGGCCCGCCAGACGACAGCCCTCCGCAGACACCGCTCTCGCCGCCGCAGCCGCCGCAGCCGTCGCAGCCGTCGCAGCCGTCGCAGCCGTCGCGTGATGCGTCAGCCCATCTCACCACACCACATCCGGCAACGTCGCTGGTGTCGAGGGTAACGGTACCGATACCGGAAACGGTAATGGCAACGGCAACGGCTCACGCTGAACGCCACCCACTTCCCAGGGCGCCTGTGGTGCAGCGACTGTCGTTTCAACTGATGCCTCTGCATGCAGTCGCAGCTGAAGAACGCCAGCTCCAAGAGATCGCAGCCGAAAAGCGCCGGCTCCAAGAGATCGCAGCCGAAAAGCGCCGGCTCCAAGAGATCGCAGCCGAAGAACGCCAGCTCCAAGAGATCGCAGACGAAGAACGTCTGTCCCAAGAGATTGCAGCTGAAGAACGCCTGTTCGACGAGATCGCAGCCGAAGAACGCCGGTTCCAAGACCGACAAAGCCAAAAGCAGGCAGCACGGCTTGCCGCTGCCGCTGCCGCTGATGCCCTCGAATCTCAGACCGCACAGCGCCGGAAGACCGGCCCGAAAAGCGGCAGCTTGACACACGATTACGATTCTGGCAGGACATCGACTCCATCCGCCGCAAAGAAAGGTTCGAAATGCACCCATAAGCCGAAATGCACCAATAAGGCGAAATGCACCCATACGCCGAAATGCACCCAGAGGCGCAATGCAGCATCGAAAGAAGGGCAGGTGTACAAGCCTCCGCGGCACGATGACAAGGATCCCCCTCCGAGCGGTGGTGGGCCAAGCTGGCCTGCTCTTGGCTTTTGACCTGTTTGATGTTTGTGTACGAGTAAGAGCGAATGGCTGGAGGAGGTGAGCCTGATTAGCGTCTGTCAATTTCCTAGCGACACGTCTTGATGTGATCAAATCACAAGACAGCAGCGTTGCATTTAAAATTTTTCAATAAACAGCGTTCACCAAAGGTACTCGTATCAAGATTAAGCGTGCAGAAACAAATGCATTGAGCACAAAGTGCAGTCATGGTTGCTGAGGATAAACAAGCTGGGCTGATACAAGAAACAGAGCAAAACGGAACAAAACTGTGCGGAACAAAACGCCGATGAGATGCCATACATTTAACCAAACGCTCATTATGTTTCGTCTCTGTGCCACACAAGGCAGAGCAGACGCGTCCAACATCCAAATATAAAAAAAATTCCAAAATATAAAAACCAAAAAAGCAAGCAAAATCAAAAGCAAAAGCAAAATCAAACGCAGTCGCAAAAAAGAAAGTCAAATCAAATCCAGAGCGCTGTAACCGGGTATCGTGCGCCATATAGGCGATGCAAGGAGTGTGGTATGCCGAAAAGAGGATCCGTCATAATGCCGTTGAAGGAATGTAGCTGTTGTAGGCGACGTCCAGCCGGGACGTGGGTAAAGGAATGTCTATGAGTGGGTATCATCGAGTAAAAAGGAGTGTATCGTCGTGGAAAATGCAAAAACGTGCCGCGAGGCACAGAAAAGGAGTGTCGTGAGATCCGGTGGCGTGACGGCGCTGCCAGTCGGGACCGTCTAGTCGTAACAATGATCAAAGATCATCGAAGAAGGATTGTGGGAGCCAATCAAGGGGCCGCAAAAGCAAAAGGCGCAAAAGCAAAAAATGGCAATGGCGTAGCCAGGAAAACAAAAAAAAGTCAAAGCGCTCGGCTCGCGAAACAAGGCAAAAAAAGAGGCAAAATGTCAAGAATCAAAAAAGCACAAGAGACAGCTCAGGAGAGGGACACCCGCTCCTCTTCCCTGTCTCTCTTCCGCTTGCCACCATCGGCAATCGATGGCGGGGCAGACGATGTCGAGAGGTTGTGCCGGTGGCGGTGAAAGTACGGCTGCGGAGTGTCATAGGAGAACTGGGCCGTCGACGCGGGCACCGACGACATCAGCTGCAAGGACGACGGCACGCCGGGCGGTGTTGGCTGGTACTCCGAGTAGGGGCGAGCTAGAGGCAGGTGTGGCGAAGACATCGAAGAAAATCTGAGCCGCGCAAGAAGAGATAAGAAAGAGAAACAAGTCAACCAACAATGTTCTGCAGGGTGGAGAAGCAGCAGGAGAGACGGTCTAGATCCAGACGGTCTGGAGTGGAGAGACGAACCCGACACCATAGTTGTTTGCGGCTCCCATCATCTGGGGGTGCGTGTTGTGGTCGTAGCTGCCGCTGGCACGGTGGCCGCTGCCGGTGCTGCTGTATGTCATGTCGTAGGAGCTGTACTCCTCATTGTCGCTGTAGGCCACCGACGACCGGTCGCCAAAGTCGCCGTACGTGCTCGAGGCCGGGCTGTAGCCGCCAAATGAGGGGCTAGGGATGTTGAGGTAGTGGCCGTTGGCTGCGTACGGCGACGACAGCTGCAGCGGGTTGATGGCGGGCGTGCTGGCGGTCGGCTCGGGGGCACCCAGCATCGAGAGGTCCTCGGTGCTGTAGCTGAACGCAGGGTTGTGCATCATGCCCTCGCTGCCGTACGGCATGTGGTACTCGGGCGGGCTGGCCGACGCAGCAGGCATCGAGTACGACACAGCAGCCGACGACACAGCCGGGTCCTGCATGTAAAAGTTGGGAGGATCAAACTGCGGGAACGACTGCGTGCGCACCGGGTTGACCCAGCCCATGCGCGAGCGGAACTCGTGCACGACATCGATGGGGAACTCGAGCAGCGTCAGCGGCGTCTGCGCATCGCCGTCGTAGTTGCTGTTGATGTTGATCGACAGCAGGCGGCGCGCAATCTCCTCGACCGGGCCAATCGACAGACTGCCAAAGTAGGCCGTGCCAATCTCGGGGAAGAGACGCTCCATGACCAGCGCCACCGTGTACAGGTGCGCAATGCTGATGAGGCTGGCAGGCGAGCCGCCCGTGGTCTGGAAGTAGCGCACCGGGGCCCAGAAGAGCCAGTCGCGCAGAGGCCGCAGACGGGCAAACTGCTGGGCGACGGGCGTGCTGCTCTCCTTGCGCGCACCCTTGAGGAAGGTGATGAGCTGCGCCACCGTCTGGAAGTCCTCCTTGTTGTGCTTGAGGAAAGCCTCAACCTTTTGCAGCTGCTGGATGGTGCGCTGGAACACCTCGAGGTCCTCCTTGTGCGGCTGGCTGGGCTTGTGGTCGAGCGTGGGCGATGCAGGCGCCGTCGGGAACGTGCTGCTCTCGGCGATAAAGTCACCAAACTGGGACTCGTGCTTCCAGGGATCCATGGCCTCGATGACCTAGACGAGTTAGTATTCAAAATTCGTGCGCCTGTGCGATCCAGCTCGGTAGACTACTCACCGAGCGTGTGCCCTGCATCAACTGAGTCCAGCTCCGCCTGTTTGTGTTAGCCATTGTTGCACGGTTTGTCTCCAGTCTGAGTCTGTGCCACGTACCAGTCGGTGGCTTGCCACGACAGAACGAGCGAAGCAGCCAGAATGGCGTCCGAGGTCTCGCGGGAAAAGGTGCTGATGGCTTCCTGCAGGCCCTTGAGGGCAATGCCGCGGTGCTCGTCGGCCATGATGCCAACGACGGGGCACTCGTTGAGGTACGTAATGTGGCTGGCCGAAAACGCAAGCAGCGCGTGCATGACGTAGGGGTTGGTCGCACCAATACCGATGATGCTGAGTGGCGGGTTAGTGACATGCAAGCTGAGCCGAGGGGGGGGGGGGGGGGGGGGGGGGAAAAAAAAAAAAAAAAACCTACGTGGGGATCTGGGGAGGCCAGAGGGAGAGGCCGTGGCCCCCAATGCGGCGCGCCTGCTGGCGGAGGGAAAAAAAATGGAAAAAAGGCGGCGGG
>JANSMC010000151.1:0-53110 GCA_029299015.1 Ophiostoma montium
CTTTCTTCTTTCTTCTTTCTTCTTTCTTCTTTCTTCTTTCTTCTTTCTTCTTTCTTCTTTCTTCTTTCTTCTTTCTTCTTTCTTCTTTCTTCTTTCTTCGTTCTTCTTTTCCATAGCAACATACCATCGTGCACGTCCAGATACCAGCACTGACTTGCAAATATTCTGGCTCTTCAGCATATAGTCTCTGTAGTATGATAACCTTTTGCGTACGGCCATAGACACTGGAAAGCACGGGATCCCGTCCGCTCTCCCCTAGTTAAACCAGTGATCGGGTCGGTGACGACCAGCGAATACCCGCTGCTGTACGTTTTTTTTTTGGTATTTTGATTCCTCCAGGAGTTTTCTGTAGAGATTTGTAGATGGGCGGAAGTCAGCCTGTTGCGTGTCAAAGACATGTGTCGTGAGATAAGATAGTCAAGCATTGCTGCAAGGACGAAACTTTCGATGTCAAATCCAGCAAGAATCAAATTGTATAAAAATGGAACATTAACATGGCGACAACGAGCAATTGTAACGAATCAGTATGTGAACGAACAAAGGTAATGAATTATTATGCGACGAAAAGAGGATAGGGGGTATCAAAGGCAGGTAGAATCAAATCACGTCGTGAATGAAGCAGCAGTAGAACAGAAAGAGGAGTACAGTATGTAAGAGTCAGGACAACGCTATCAGACGTGTTCACGGGGATCGACGGGGCGACCAAAGTGAGCCATGTCTTCAGCATCGTCGTCTTCTTCTGGACGACGGTTGATAATGGTGGAGCGGACACGCTCGGGACGGGTCGGCTCGGCATCAGCACTACCCGTATGCGGTGTACCTGTACTCGTAGAAGCGTCAATGGCAAAAGCGTCGGGGGCACTGCCGCCCCGCAGTTCCCAGCTGCCGACTCGCTCGTGACCGACGCCCGAGCGCGAGACGGCGACATCGGCATCTGGGACGTTGCGCTTGTCACCCTTGAAGCCAGCGGCCACCGCCGAGCCCGTGCTGGCATGCTTGCTCTTGCGCTCCACGTAATTGCTGCTGCCGCCGCCGCCGCCGCTGTTTGATTTGGGGACAAATGCCAGCCGAAGTGTGCCAAAGGCGAGGAATGCGGCCAGAGGCAGAGCAAAGACGGCCAGCGTGACAATGGCGCCAATCACACCAGCCAGGGCAGGCGACATCTTGTGGGTAGAAGAAGAAGAAGAGGAACCAGACGAGCCCGACGGACTCGACGAGCCAGACGAACCAGACGACTCAGAAGAACTAGATGGATAGCCAGCGTTCTCGAGCATGCCCGGGCAGAAGATGGCCGTGGCATCGCACAGATCGCACCATTCGGCCACCGACGAGATACCCGTGGCTTCCATGGAGCTGGAGAACTGGGCAAAGGTCAAGTTGAGGGCGCTGCTGGTGTTGTTGTCGGTGCCGGGGAACAGACTGTAGGTCGTCCATTCATCCGAGTAGGCGACGCCCGGGCGGTAGAGGAAGCGCACGTGCAGGTCATCGTCCGCAGGGTACACCGTGCTGTTGTCCACGACGCGGCGGTCCGACGCCAGTGAGTAAAGCTCAAACACAATGGTGGCCCCGGCATCCGGCAGCATCTCAAAGTCCGCACCGTCGGGGCCGTCCAGCAGCCCGGATAGCGCAAAGAAGGACATGAGCGGCTCGTAGGAGCCAAAGGAGAGCGACATCTTGGTGCTGGTGCCGCCCGAGACCATGTTATCGCGCATCCGGCTGACGGCCTGCTGGGCGAGCATGCGGCCGGCAATGGCGCTGATCATGCTGTCGCTGCTGATGCTGGTCAGGTTGGTGGTGAGGGCACGCTGCTGGGTCGATGCATAGACGCGCAGGGTGTCGACGTCGCTCTGGTTTATGACGCGGCGGATGTCGGCATTGTGGGTGTACTGGTAGGAGGCGTAGTCGTAGAGCGCATAGGCATTGTAATAGTTGGTCGTGCTTTCCGAGTAGACGTCCTCAAAGACGTCAGGCCAAAGCCGCTCGTAGAAACCGAGCGTGTCGCTGTAGAGCGCGGCGGCATCGCGGCTGGCCTGGTACTCAATCGCCGATGTGTGGTACGCGGGGCACTGCACCTGGCCAGCGATCCAGGACGAGCTGGGATCCTGCTGCGACGCAGTGCTGACCAGCGGGTACTGGTAGCCCTGGAGCGGGAAGCTGATGGTGGTGTCGGTGGACGCGACTGTGGCCGCCGTCAACCCGCCATTGCCGTAGGCATACTCGTTCTGCTGCGGTGGGTACAGGCCCTGCAGAAACGCCTGTGCACCGGCAACAACATAGCTGTCGTCGGTGCTCAGTACCGACAGCTGGGCCGTGTCGAGCGCGTGTGGCTCAATGCCCTGGATAAGGAGCAGCGCGTCGGCGCTGTCGTTGCCGAGGCCCCAGCGCACATAGCGTCTGCGGAACGTAGTGCCCTGGCTATACAGCTGCTGTGCACCAAGCGGTGTGATGGCGGGTGGGGTTGGGCCATTCAGCGGCGTGCGGTCACCGTACATGACAAAAGCAACGGCAGCCCAGACGTCAATGTCTTGGGCGGCAGCCATGGCGGGCAGAGTGGCCGCACCGACGAGCAGCAAGAGCATGGAGTGTGTTGGGGTCATTGTATAATCTCTAAGATCAGTGATACATGTGGGTATGAGGCTCTGCGCTAGCACTTAGGCAAGTAGATGAAGCTTAAAAGTTGTAGAAGATATGGGGAGTATCGGCCTGGTGATGCGATGCGCGGGCAAGACTTTTACAAGAAGACGGAAGACAAAAGGACAAAGAAGAAGAAACGAGGGGACGAGAGAACGAGGGACAGAACGATAACGCATTCCTCGGAGGTCGGCCATGATACGAGTACAGAAAAGAAGTGCAGTTGATAAGAGCTGTCTGCCCGCAGAGGGGAAGATAGCCCAACCAGGTGATATCACTGCGGCAGGATGCAAAGGAGCGAGGGGCTGTCGAGCGCTAGCACCAAGATGGACTGGATGGGAGTCATCACGCATGCTCGAGATATGACAGTCGTTCTATTCTTTTGTGCTGCTTATCGTCATCTCATCCGGAGCGAGTGCAGCAGTGATACTCTGCGGAGAGTACAGTACGAATAGTCGTGGAGTGATTGAGGATGTATGTGGGTGGGGCTGCGGGGCATGGTGCGTGTGGGGTACGGCCAGTGCTGATCGGGGTCAAAACAGCTGCTTCTCGGCATAACGGCATCGGAGGTCAGTATCACGGTGGTGTAGGGCTTGGCACCCTCAAAGTGCTGCACAAATGCCGTAAAAGGTCTTATGAGCTGCAGTACTTTCTGCTGTATATTTTGCATCAATTAGCTGCCAGAAAGCGGGTGATTTCGAGATCCACTTAATCTCACTCCTTCCTTCTTTCCTTTCTGGTCCTTGCTCTGATTCGTCTCTTTCCAATCCTCGGCTTCCCAAGAAGGACAACACCTTTCGTACAACAAGGAATAGCTTGCAGAACATAATATGGCTCTATCGGAGTTGATGGTTGACAATGTCAGGCCCAGTTGCAACCAAGTCCAGAGCGGGACACTACAACATGCGCCACGAATGCTTTCATCGCGCATCGGCACACAATAGGCCGGCCCCGAGAGGTTGGAGAACCCCACAGTCTGACCACGAGTACATATAAATACCATAGCTTCGAGCCTCAAGACGACAAGACGACACGCATCACACCGGCAGGCACAGCAGCTTGCGTTCTATTGTCCCAGACCCAGAACAGTGCTGCTCGTCCCCAGCTTGCGCCATGGCTGCTGCCAACGACCAGGCCACCATTGACGCCCTCAAGGCAAACTGGGTTTGGGCCCCCGGGTGGATCGACTCGCCACAGCCTGGCGAGAACACCGCTGGCCGTATTGTCGTCTTTACGCGTCGCTTCTCCATTGCCGTCCCGCTGCCGGAGCACGCAGTCATCCACTGCTCGGCCGACACTCGGTACAAGCTGGTCGTCAACGGAACCCGGGTGGCTGTAGGCCCGGCACGCAGCAGCCCCTGGATCTGGTACTACGACTCGGTCGACATCCGGCCCTTTCTCAAGACGGGCGAGAATGAGATTGCCGTCTCTGTGCTTCGGTACTTTGCGGCCGTGCGCGGAGCCATGCCGTTTGCCCGCACGCCGTTTGCGGGGTTCACGGCTGTCGGCACCATCGCCACCGCCGACGGGCCAGCCATCGATCTGCAATCGCGACACGGATGGACTGCGCGCGTGGACGACAGCACGCGCTTTCCCACTGGCCTGATTGACGATGGCTTTCTACATGTGCGTTGTGCTGTTGTGTGCTTTTGTGTGCATTTGTGTGCATTTGTGTGCTTTCTGCGCACTCGGTTTTGCTGACATCCACTGCAGATCAGCGAACGTGTGGCGCCCAGTACGACACCACTTGCTCCAGCAGCCACGCCCGTCCCCTACAGCATGGGCAGCGCCAATGGCGATCTCCACCCGTGGCGTCTCCAGCCGAGAGCTATCCCGATGCCCGAGGAGTCCCACGTCTCTTTAGTGCAAGTGGCCAATTGCCACAGCCCGCTGTCGTCAGAGGCCTGGCTTTCCGCCCTGCAGAACCGCACCGGTATTGTTCTTGCTCCCGGAACGGAGCACACGCTCGATGTCTTGGCCCAGGTGCACAGCACGGCATTTCTCCGATGGCACTTCCGGGGCCTTGCTACCAGTGGCACTGGCACGGCCAACTCGCAAGTCCATATCAAGGTCGTCTATTCGGAGGGTTATGAGCACGAGCCTCGAAACTACCCCTTCTTTCGCTCCAAGGGCAACCGCATCGATACAGTCAACGGCCACATAATTGGCCCCTTTGACGAGGCGGCCGTCGATGTCCCCGGTGGTGGTGACTCCATGTTGATATCCTACGAGCCATACTGGTTCCGTACCTTTCGCGTGATGAGACTCTCCATCTCGGTCCGCGGTCCGGCAGCAGTCGAGTTTGCAGGCCTTTGCGCGACGCAGGTTAACTACCCCATGGCTGTCCGGGCCAGCCTGCACCACCACGACGATGTCGACAGCGATGCCATGTGGCAGGTGTCGATCCGGACCATGCGCAACTGCATGTTTGACGGCTACTCGGACTGTCCGTTTTACGAGCAGCTGCAGTACTCGGGCGACTCGCGGTCCGTCGGCCTGTTCCACTACCTCCTGTCGGGCGACGACCGGCTGATGCGCCAGGCCATTACCAACTTTGGCGCATCGGTGCTAGCTGAGGGCCTGACGCAGTCCCGCTTCCCGTCCCAGGTGCCCCAGATCATTGCCGGCTTCTCGCTGTACTGGATCCTGCAGGTCTGCGACCACCACCTCTACTTTGGCGACACGGCATTCGCACGGTCGTTTCTGCCGCGCATCGACGGCGTGCTCGAGTTCTTTGCCCGCCATGTCGATGCCCGGGGGCTCGTGTCCGCGCTTCCCAGCGATGTCTGGCAGTATGTCGACTGGGTCACCACGTGGGGTGCCACGGCCACACACGCCGACAAGGGCGTGCCGACGGCCGGCCGCGCGTCCAACTGCCACACGTTCTTCAGCATGCTCTATGCGTTCGTGCTTCGCAAGGCCGCCCAACTTGCGCGCGACGTCGGCCGTTCGGGCCATGCGCCCGAGTACGAGGCGCGGGCCGACAGCCTCGTCAAGGCACTCCGCGAGCACTGCTTCGACGGCCAGTTCTTCATCGACACGACAAAAGACGCGCGCGACCGCCTTCCACCCAACGCCCCGACGGCCTATTCGCAGCACTGCCAAGTGTTTGGTGTGTTGTGCGGCGCCTGTCCTAAAAGCGACCGCCGCCGGATCCTCATCGAGTCCTTCTCGGCCGAGGACGGCCGCTTCTCCAAGTGCAGCTACGTCATGATCTTTTATGCCCTGCGTGCCTTTGCTCTGGCTGGCGACGATGCATACGAGTCGTTTCTGTGGCCGCGGGTCTGGACCCCGTGGCGCCGCATGCTGGCCAACAACTTGACGACGTGGGAGGAGGACGATGTGCGGCAGCGTTCCGACTGCCATGCCTGGGGCAGCGTGCCGGTCTACGAATACTGCACGGAGCTGGCGGGCGTGCAGCCAACGGCGCCGGGGGCGTCTGCCATTGTCTTTCGGCCGCGTCTTCGTCTGGCCAGTCGTCTGCGGGCGCAAGTTTGTCTTGGGCCCGACAACCTGGCTACGGTAGAGTGGCAGCCAGCAGAGGATGATGGCCTAGTGTCCGTCCAGCTGCGCCTATCAAAGCCAGTCGTAGTTGTCAGTGTGCTGCCGGGTGGGACAACGACAGACCATGGCTCAACCGTGCACGTTGCTCTGTCGTGGAAGCCATAGTACTGCAGGCATATTTCCTTGGTAGGCTTGCAACATGTACAAGCTTCAGTACTCGTATTCCATACCAAACATGCCTGCGTGTTGTAATGCATGTCTGTCCTGGTCACAAAATTGTTCCTGGGCAAATCGGCCAAGCCAAAAGACCTGGCACATGTAGTTGTGACATGCGTATCCCACGAAATATTGAACTCCCAAAGAAACATAACGAGAGCCTTCATTACAGGGTCGTCCGACGGCATTGGCCTGCTGACGGCACACCGTCTGATCAGAGGTCGTGCTGCACGCGCGCAATGCCCCGCGGGCGAAAGGTGCTGGGTGCAAAGGTCATGGCGAGGCATTAGCGTCCAACTCCAAGACGAACAACGGCACACGCGATCACGGACGACGAGTGTGCAGGATGCGCTGTTGGCAAAGCTTGGAGAGCTGAGCGGCGTTTTGCCTGGTGCCTGAGGAGAGCTGACAACTTCTGTCATGCCTCGCCTGTGCTTGCAGGTCATCGATGGGAAAGCCAATATTTCTGGTAAAGTGAACTCGTACAGGCAGACAAACCACGATAGTGCTGTCAATGATGCTGTCTATCGTATATCCGTTACTCCAGTGGGCCTGGCGGTTGCGGTTGCTGGAACGTGGCCCTTCCACCACCTTCCACTTCCTTCCCCACTGGCGGCTAGCGGCAAGTTCCCGAGTCCAGCGAAATTACGCTCTTACAGCGCGGAAGAATGCATTCCCGGCCCCGACTGTGGCCACTCAGCGCTGATAGGAACTATCGAATAATGCGTCCTTCCACTTCGGGCGCTAGGCCAGGCTTCGGGCCAGTTGCCATTCGCAAGACATCTCACCAAATTTGATCCTCCAGTACTTACTTAAAACGTCTCCTTTTTCTCTCCTTCTTGCCGTCTCAGCTCCCACTCGCACCGTGCATCCCATCACGCAACCAGTCTTCCCTCCGTCAATCAACTGCTCAACCGTCGCAATGGCCGGCCTCAGCCCTCAAATGTGAGTAGCAAGCCGCACCGGCAGTGAAGCGGAAGTGCGCAATCTCGACAGACCCCAGACCAATGTCCCACGATGTCGCGATCTCGCGACTGCCACTGTCCAGCACCACCCAGCAGTACGAGTACTCCGTATGCTAACAATACAGCACCAACCTGGTCATCATCCTTGGCATGATGCAGGTGTCCAAGAAGATCCCGTTTGAGGACCCGGATGTGCTCAACATCATCCGCGCCGTCTACGCCTCCAGCAACCTGATCATCCTCGGCATCTACCTCTTTATCCAGTCCAAGATTGACAAGAACAAGGGTTGGTAACCTCGTACACATCTTGCCTTTCCAGGCTCTCTCTCCTCTGGTCCACTTCTAACGTTGCTCCCCCCGCAGACCTCACGACGCTCAAGTACGTCGAGCCCGCCCCCATGGGCTCCAGCGAGGACGGCAAGCTCGTCACCACGACCATCCACGCCTACGACAAGAGCCAGCTCAAGGCCCTGATGCGCTCGCAGATGATGGGTGTTGCCATGATGGGTTTCATGCACCTCTACATGAAGTACACCAACCCGCTCCTGATCCAGTCCATCATCCCCCTCAAGTCCGCCCTCGAGTCCAACCTTGCCAAGATCTACCTCTTTGGCCAGCCCGCTGCCGGCGATCTCAAGCGCCCCTTCAAGGCCGCCGCCGGCATGATGAGCGGCATGCAGAGCGGTCCTGCTCAGAGCGACAAGAAGGCTGTCGAGTCGGCGGAGCGCGCCGGTCGCGGTGGTGCCAAGGAGGAGTAAGCAGGTTCGCAAAACGTTGCCACTTTCTCTCTAGGGGCGGGCACAAAGCCCTGGGCTGGGCTTCGCTTCGGTGTGGGCCTGCCTACGGTTCACTTTGGATAGAAATGATACGGAATACACACGCCACAACATCATTTCTCGCCTTGCGGCTCCTCTTAATTTACAAGCATTCTTTGGGATCGGCGGGCTGGAAGCTCAAATCAGCGTAAACCACTTTAATACAATTGTTCAGAATACCACTCGAGCAACGGCAATGTCCGCATACGAGTAATTAGCGCGTGGCTGCCTATTAGCATGACTAATACAGCGCAGTGCAACTTTGTAGAGCCGCTAACAATCCGAACAGCCTTGTCGACGTCACTGTTACCAAGTCCAAATGCATAGAATGCGACACGTGTGATACTACAGCCTCTTACACCTCTACAGTCCAGCTTTCACAAAAAGAAGTTCGATCTATTTGACCGCAAACCATGGTTCAATCGCCAGCGCCACCGGCGCGCACATCTGGGCCGACACCAGAGCAGACGCAGCGAACAGTAGGTGACGGTGACGATGACGATGGCGATGACGATGACGGTGGCAATTTGCGGACCGCACACTGCCTGGATAGTACTGACCCGCAAAGGAGGAAAACAGACTCCGGGCAAAGGAACTGCGCCAACAGAGCGACGCGGCACGGGCGCCAGCCAAGGGGTTCATCGCTTCGAGCGACGTCTACGTCGTGGGCGACAAGCAAGCAAACTCGCGTAACGCAGCCACGGGCAGTGCCGGCGCCGCCAACGGAGCAAAACCTGCCGCCAATACGAATAACCGGAATGCATCACTCAACTCGCCCTCCAAACGCACCTACGCGGCCATGTCGGCATCGGACATGCCGTCCAACAGCCGCAATGCCGCCGGCAACCAGGACGTCGAGATCCGGCCAGCCAAGAACTTTGCCAAGTTTGTCGACTACAACTTTAGCGCCATGACGGACACAAAGGGCGGTTTCCTCTCGGCCGACGATGATCCGTGGCGGAAAGGAAACAAGGACGGCAGCGGCGGCGCCGGCGGGACAAACGACAAGCCGGCACACATGACCGTTGCCGAGTGGGAGCGACTCAAGACGATCCGCAACCTGAAGCGGCTCAAGCAAGGCCCGTACCAGCCATCGATCAGTGTGCTCGACGACGAGGCCAAGATCAAGACGTGCACCGAGTGCGGCAGCCGCGAGATTGACTTTGTATGGGAAGAGGTCTTCCACGTCTACGTCTGCAATGAGTGCAAAGCAAAGGTGCCGGAAAAGTACTCCCTCCTCACCAAGACCGAGTGCAAAGAGGACTACCTTCTCACAGACCGTACGTCTTTGTTCCCTCTACGTCCCGCCCAGTCTCCTAAACATGTTACTCGTACTCGTAATGCTGACATAGCCCAGCCGAGCTCAAGGATGCCGAACTGCTGCCCCATCTCAATCGCCCCAACCCACACAAGTCGCACTGGCATGACATGATGCTCTTTCTCCGCTTCCAGGTGGAGGAGTATGCCATCACGACCAAATGGGGCTCGGCCGAGGCGCTGGATGCCGAGTTTGCGCGCCGCGAGGCCGACAAGAAGCGCCGCAAAGAGGCCAAGTTCAAGGAAAAGCTGCTGCAGCTCAAGAAGAAAACGCGCACAGAGGCCTACCGGCGAAACAATGCCGCCGCCGGAGGCAGTGGTGCCGGCGACAAGGCCACGACGTTTGGCGACGCCGTCGGTAGCCAGGGGCGGCATGTCCACGACTGGGGGCGTGCCGTTGAAAACGAGGCCGGCATGTCGGTAAAGCGGTGTTTATCGTGCGGGATGGAGGTCGAAGAGCTCGAGTTTTAGCCTGCAAAACGGTCGCAAATGTCATGTGTGTGTCTTGCTCGCTCGCAGTTACTCGCAGAGACCCTGCACTGTTGATGCCTTGGCGCCTGAAGACAATAGGAGTCGATGTTTTGACGGGGTGAGTAACGTGTTGAGTAGGAGTAGGGGTCATCGATCCACTATTTCGTGATTGGAGGAATACCTGGCATGACAGGGGGGGGCAACCAGCGGCAACGGCAGCTTAGCGCGGGTTGTAACGAGTACGAGTACTGGTACTGCCCTCTACGGAGTACTGTAGCGCAGTCCAGTAGCGCACATAGCAAAGGGGTAGTAAAAGTACGGAGCTGTCATCTTGGGGAGGTTTTGACGTGGCTGCAGATGCACAAGTGATAGCACAACGCAGGGCGACACAGCGAGCACCGCGACGACCCGCTGTTCACGCACGACCACACACGATTGCTACGAGTACGAGTATACCACGGCAATCAAACGCATAGTCTCACGACTGTCTTGTCCAGTGGTGACCTTGCCATCACGTCGCCGTCGCCCACCACCCCCCCTCGGCAAACGCGACCCGTGTCAATTTTAATTTTTTTTTGCCTCGCATCGAGCTTGCCTCCCCTCCCCCCCCAAAGGGCGTCGCGATCGTCGAGTACGCAACGTGGCAGCAAGCAGACTGTTTGTGGTTGGCGGATATCCGCTTCTTGCACGCAATCCCGTTACGCTCCACCCTCGCCTTACGGCAGCTCCCTCGCTCCCTCTGCCGACGTCAGCTTTGACGACGCGCCGCATCGCGATCCCACCTCATAACCGCCACAAGCAACGGCAGCTACACCGAGCCGAGTCGTCACTGTCACAATGAGCTGGAACCAGATGGGCTCCAGCCAGGGCCTGTCCGGGCTCGTGGCCAACGACATGCCCAACCAGCCACACGCGACGGAATACACTCTGCAGGGTAAGGTTTTCCAACTGCTCACAGCAAGACGAAAGACAAGGGATCACAATCACTAACGAGGCAAGGCGTTATGCGCTTTCTCCAGACAGAGTGGCATCGGCACGAACGGGACCGCAATGCGTGGGAGATTGAAAAGCAAGAAATGAAGGGACGCATAGCGTCGCTGGAGGGTTCGGCGCGGCGAGCAGACGCGACACAAAAGGCACTTAAAAAGTACGTTGCCATTCTTGAGAAAAAGGTCAAGGACCAGGCCATCCAGCTCAAGGCCGGTGGCGGTGCCGCTTCGGATGCTGCCACGGCTGCCGGCGGCGGCGTGCCCCAGTCGGCAGAGGACAGAGAGCAGTTTGCGACCCAGCTGCTGGAAAAGCTACGAGGCAACCCTCCCCACTATCCGGTCGACGACGAGAACCAGCGCTCCGACCTCCGCAGCTTCCTTGACAGCTGCCAGGCCGAGTTTACCTACCTCATGGTCACACCGGCGAACCCGATGCCGCCGCGCGAGTCACCGCCATTGCCACTGATGGAGGACCTGCGCGACGATGATTTCAACATGTCCATGGCTCAGCAGCAGCAGCAGCAGCAGCAACAGCATCACCAGCAGCAGCAGCAACAACAGCAGCAGCAGCAGCATATGGATCAGCTTGCACGCCAAATGCCTCAAGGGGCGTACCACCAGCAAGGTCAGGCCCAGGCCAACCATGTTGGACAACAGCAACAACTCCAACAGCAGAGGCAGCAGCAGCAGCAGCAGCAGCAACAGCAGCAGCAGCAGAACTACCCAGCTAGCAGAAACCCAGAGTACCAGCCCACGCCAATGAGCCGGTCTGGCGGCGAGGGCATGTCTGGTGGCACATACGAATCCGGCACTCCGACAGAATGGGCTGGCGCACAGGCAGCCACCTCATCCGCTAACCATGCTCCGGTCGAGGATCGTTATTCTTCCGCCGCCCAAGCTGACTCCCGCGGAGGCGCATCGCTCACGGACAAGACGGACGCGCCCATCGACTCGGCATCATCATCCGCCGCCGACGCGTGGGATTTCAACGAGGGCCCAGCATCGTTTCCCGAGTCGGCCCAAGCACAGCAGCAGAGTCAAAACCTACACCGGCCAGACACGGACGCATTCCCGACAGCAGACAACATTCCCACTTCGCCCGGCCGGCAGGCTGGCTCGCACCGCCGCAAGGGCAGCATGTCAAGACGGCGCGGCTCGGATCAGGACGTCTCGTCGCTGAATGCCTTGTCGCAGAAAGTCGAGAGCAGTAGCTTCAAGCTGCGCTTCGGCCTGCGCGGCCACCTCGACACGGTCCGCTCAGTCATCTTCTCTGGCGGTGGCAGTCCTGGCGAGCCCGAGATCTGCACGGCAGGTGATGACGGGCTGATCAAGCGCTTCCACATCCCGCGCACCAACTACGCCGGCAGTGGTGGCACGTTGAACAGTGCGTCCGACTTGGACGTGCAGGCAGACTTTACGCACCGCGGCCACCAGGGCGCGGTTCTGTGCCTGGCATCCTGGTTCGCATCGCCCAACTTCTCAACGGGCGGCCGCGCACAGGGTGACGGCTGGATCTTTTCGGGAGGGCAGGACACGTTTATCCGCGTTTGGGAGCGCGGCCGGGTGGATCCCAAGGCGACAATCGAGGGTCACACCGACGCGGTCTGGGCGCTCTGTGTCCTCCCGGCGACGCTCGGCTCCGTATTTGGCCAAAGCAGCTCGTTTGGCCCGCCGGAGCGGATCATTCTCGTGTCGGGTGCGGCGGACGGAACCATCAAAGTATGGGCTGTGAGCGCACCCCCGCAGATGACAACATCGCCGCAGCTTGCCGGCGACGGCGGGTCTGTTGTGCCCGGTGGGAGCGGGGTTGCCAGTGTTTCGGTGGGCCGTCGCGGCGGGGCCGGAGGTGGCCGTGTCCGGGGCAACTCGATGAGCTCGGGGTCGGCGTTTGCGAGCACGCCGCAGCCTACGGTAGCCAGCAGCAACCCCTTCCACCACACGCTCATCCATACGATTACACGCGCCAACAGCAAAGCCAGTCCGACGTGCATCACGACAGTGAGCGGCAATGGCGGGGCGTTTGTCGTTAGCTACTCGGATGCTGCCATCATTGTCTACGACACGCGCACGGGCGAGGAGATTGGGTCCATGGCCAGCCTCGAGACCTACGACGGCACGATGGCGACGAGCGTTAACTCTGTTGTAGCGACTACGGTGGGCCTCGAACAGCAGCAGGGCGAAAACGACGAGACGGGTGGCGGCCCGACGGGTGGCGTCGAGGGCGTCGAGGGCGTCATCATCTCGGGCCACGAGGACCAGTTTGTGCGGTTCTACGATGCCAACAGCGGGCAGTGCACGTATAATATGCTGGCGCATCCGGCCGCGATCTCGAGCCTGTCGCTCAGTCCGGACGGGCGTGAGCTGGTCAGCGCCGGCCACGACGCCTCGCTGCGGTTCTGGAGCCTGGAGAAGCGGGCGTGCACGCAGGAGATGACGTCGCACCGGATCATGCGTGGCGAGGGCGTGTGCAGTGTCGTGTGGAGCCAAGACGGCCGGTGGGTCGTGAGCGGTGGCGGTGACGGCGTTGTCAAGGTGTTTGCGCGGTAGGCCGGGAGGGGCACAGGGGCATTTTACGAGTACGTGCGATGATGGATGATGCGTTGATGGACTGTATATTATGTTTCTTGCGTTTTGTATTTCATTGCGTTGTGCGTCTTACCGATTTATCATGTTCATGTTGTCTTTCTTTCATTGTAGCATTTCAAGTTTCTTAGACGATCAGGCCAGCAGCTGTACGTATGTACAAGTACGAGTACGAGTACTCATAAGCAAGCCGGGTCAATGTGAAGCTATTCAGCACGAGTTCTTGATATCTGGGCGATGACTAAGTATTTGCCACATCAGCCACAGTGGGTACCACTACCCCCCATGTTTTCTTGTCATTTCGTCTCCATGTGCTTCTCCCTCGAGTACAATGCCTCTACGAGTACGATTCCTCATACGATCATGTCCCACGAAGACAATGCCGCAAGGGAAGAAAAGACGGTGAGCAGCAAGAGCAAGGCTCCTCTCTGCGGCGTTTTAGCCACTGCGCCAAATGCTGGTTGACGGTAAGGCAGGGCGGGTAAGTCGTTTCCTGCAGCATCTCGGCCCTCCTCTTGCTTCTTCGACGCTGGCAGTCCACCAGCGGCAGGCACTTGAGGTATTATTTGTCTCTCCCGTCTTCACAGGCCTTCTTTGCATCTACGGATAACTTATTTCTCATCTCCGATGCCGCCCTTCTACGAGTAGCAAGGTCTACTCGTACTAGGCTCCGTTGCACGGCCTCTGTCATCACAGTCTGCCGGTCTTGCGGCGACGGGTGTCACGGGACCGAAGTGGGGCTCGTTTTTATTGGTCTCTTATTCACGGCTCCTTGGGCTCGCCTAACGGCGTACGAAGTACTCGTACCCGCGCCTTTCCGACAAGTGGGTGACAAAAGCTACCCAGCCACCACCGGGGCCAGGCAGAAAGTTGCTGACTGACCTGCTCGCGTTCTGTACGAGTATTACAAACAACAACAAGGAAAGAAGAAAGGCAGTACGAGTACTATCGGTCGCTCTTTCCTTTCTTCGCCAGTTGCTCTTTCCTCTTTCGTTGGCTCGAAATTTTCAGCTCACCAGCTCAACAGCAAAACATAAACAAAAACAGGCCGTTGCTCCCCATTTCCTCGCTCATTCCAGGCACCACCCCCGATTTTTCCAGTCCTTCCAAACGCGTCCCCCTCTTTCCTTTTTCGCTTTTAATATTGCTCTCTTTTATTTTCTTTTATCGCTCGGTCTTTCCTCTTCACCTTTCCACCTTGCGCAACCAAAAAAAAAAAAAGAAAGAAGCAAAAAAGTACGAAAAAATCCACCTCCACTTCTCCACCACAGTCATTTCAAAGACAGATCCGACATCCCCAAACTATTGCTTTACGGCATTACCTCATCGTCATCGATACCCATCAGCAACAAATCGCTTTACTATCCCATCAATACAATGGCCGGCGGCAAAGGAAAGTCCTCGGGTGGCAAGAGCTCCGGCGGCAAGACGTCCGTGGATGGCCCCAAGAAGCAGCAGAGCCACTCGGCGCGCGCGGGACTTCAGGTAAGCAATCTGTGTTGGTGTTATTTTTCTCGTTTGCGTTCTTTGCGTGTTTGTTTTTGTTGCGATGCGACTAGGTACGCATGCGGCTACCACGGATGGCGGGCGATTCAAGCGGCGACAGCGACGACAGCGACCCCGATGTGATGCGACACGATGCGCAGAAGCCATAGCGACAACACGACGATTGAAAGAGCAGCGAGATGGTCAGCGACGACGGAGAACGAAAGGTCTTGCGCGGGACGCCGCATCGCCACGATTGCACATTGTTGGCGCACAACAACCGACCACCGCAGCACCCGCACCAGCCCTGCTCCAGCACCGCTCCAGCACCACACCAGCACCGCACCAGCACCGCAGCAACACCAACAACGCGCAATCGCCAACACGCACGGCTCCTCAGGCAGCCTAGGCAGCAGCAGCAGTTTTATATGAAACGCCGGCTTCCGAAGTGGCACCCGTTGCGACTGCCTGCTACTTGCGACAAAGTTGGTTTTGTTCGTGTGGCCAGACGGTGGCCAATACGGCTGGGCCTGCTCGCCGCCCAGCAGCCCCGATCAGCCACAATATTCAGCGCACTCCCCCATTATTTTGGCACATACTTGGCACGCTTTGGTCGCTGTCCGTCGTTGGGCCTGGCACGAGATGAGCCCGCCAGGCATCGGTCGTGCCATATTGTTGTCTCTGCTCTGTGTTCTTGTGATTTGTTTGCTGCTTTGTACCGCATCTTCGTTCTCTCATCTTCCATCTTCTTGTTTTGTTTGGTACTAACTCTCCACCTCTAGTTTCCTTGTGGTCGTGTCAAGCGGTTTCTCAAGGCCAATACGCAAAACAAGATGCGTGTTGGTGCCAAGGCGGCCGTGTACGTGACGGCAGTTCTCGAGTACCTGACAGCTGAAGTTCTGGAGCTGGCGGGCAACGCTGCCAAGGATCTCAAGGTCAAGCGTATCACGCCCCGTCACTTGCAGCTGGCCATTCGTGGTGATGAGGAACTCGACACTTTGATCCGTGCCACCATTGCTTTTGGTGGTGTCCTGCCTCATATCAACCGTGCCCTGCTGCTCAAGGTCGAGCAGAAGAAGAAGAGCAAGGCTGTGCTCGAGGCATGAGCAACTTTTTTGTAGTGGTTGCATATCACATTCGCCCGACGACGAGCGTTCAACTCTGCGATCCAGACACCGGCACAACAGCACAGCGGCCTCGCAGGCAAGATGGTTGCTTGTATCTGAATGCTACTCCCCCGTCCGTGTGAACTATCTCGGCTCTATTATAATGATACCCCTCTACTCCCTCTTGAATCAACCACCCCCGCGCAAAAACAAACTACTTTGAGAACGAGTCGGAACATTGGTGGCCGGTACGGATTGTTGCAGATGACAGACTGGGTTTGGTCGGCACTGGTACGTTACGGGACTTTGTTCCACGAGAGTCGCTGGAGACTTTGTGTGTCGTTGCGTTGCCACGCTACTGCGTCGCAAGCTTTGTACTTTTTTGCCTTTGTGTGTGCTTTCTCTTGGCTGTGTTTTCTACCTCTTTTTGTGCATGGGCTGTCAGAAGGGCATGTTTCTGAATTGGTTTTTTATTGCTACTTTTTTCGCCGTTTTGTACTGTAACAACATGGGCAATGTGCCGTCCGCGTCAGCTGTCTTGAGATTGATCATGAGTATTATACTTGTCGCACTTGTTCTTATGGTGAGCTGTGCGTTGTAGCTGGCCTAAGCTGTCATCGTTGGGGATGTGAACAGAGAAATTTTGTTTCATATTTGAGCAAGTGACAGATGAACTTGAATCCATGACAGATTATTTCTTCTATATATTGAACTTTAAACAAGTGACTGACAAACTATGAATCCATGACTTGAAGTTGAAAATCACAATATTTATAAAATAAATATCTCTAAAAAAAACAACCATCACAATTTGCGGTGCAAAAGATGCACTTCATATTCGTATGCTCAGTTGGTAAATAGATGTCAAATGCTGCTGTGCCGTGATCTTGCGCTCGTCAGTAGAGGAGAACAGCCCACCTATCATGAATACTTTTCAATACACTCGTCTTTTTTCATTGGGTTTTCATTGGTAAATTTTACTACTATGAAATCCCTTTCTCTTCTTGTATCTGTATTCGTGTTGTCCTCTTGACTCTGTGCACTCGTCTTTCCGGGGGACTTTTCAGATGGCTTCACATCAACAAAGCCACAGTGCGGTACTCTTGCGCCTGTGCTGACAGACAGCCCACGCAAGTGTCACATTCCATTACACACGGGAAATATTTTGGTAAGCACTTTCCATCGTTTTCTTACCTGTTGGCTGTATATTGAACAAGTCGCTGGCAGTGTAGCGTATCCATAAACGTTCAATAGTTCTCCGTACACTGTGCGCGCGAATTAGTAGGACGCATCATCACATTACTACGAGTATTATCCTGCCTTTGTTCCATCGTCCTTACGAAGTGGCGGCTCTTTGAGGTCTGTTGCCTCAACAAAAGATGAATAAGAAATTCCGGTCTCCTCGCAAGCTACTGATTTCTCTAAAATGCTCATTTATATCTCCCTTGTTCCCCCCGTCATTTCCCAAGTCTTCTTCATCGCCAAACCACTTCTCAAATTACCCCTGCATATATTCCGCCTTCGCTCCATCAAAACAACTCGCGGCCGTTAAACGTCGTCCTCTCATTGCCCTGAGCCGTCTACAGCCTCCTATTCTGCTCCAGCCTCTCAGACTGTTTGGCAATGCCCATTGGTCAGAACAGCAATACGCAAGTCGGCCTACGAGTATTCTAGTGGGGCAACGTTACGAGCCTTCCTTGCGTCTTCCAGGCCGTCACCCCAGCCGTCACCCCCTATATTTCGCCTACGTGCTCCATAGCTCCTTCCCCGGTAAGTAACCATTTTTTGCTGTCTTTCCCGCCGATCTGGCCTATGCTCCTTCCCCTTTCCATCTTCCACCTCCTTTCCACATTCCACTTTCCTTCTATTATTTGTCCCCTCCGCTCCCACCAGTGTGGCCAGTGGTGACTTCCTGTAAAACCGCCATTAAAAACAAATGCAAAAAACAATCCAGAAAGTCGGGAAAATAATTGCACAAAAAAAACAACCGCAGACAACCCCCTACGGAGTTGACAAGCAGCAAAAAACGCAATTAATTAAAAGAGGACATTTAACTCTAAAAAATAAAATCGCTGGTGCCCCCTTCCCTCCTTCTACCCACCACAACCACCACAACCACCACAACCACCCCCATCCTTTCCCATTCCATCTGGTCCAACCATCTCCCGGTGTCAACCTCAGCCGACCCAAAATCCAAACGACGGCACATCACCTACGAAAAACCCTCGATCGTTTCTCCCTCGTCGCCACCAAGTCGCCGACACTCTCTCCACACAAACCACTCACGATCTCTCCATCTTTACATGGCATCCTTATAATTCACATTGCCACCAGACCTAACATTCTTTTGTCATTGGCCAATAGTCCCTTTCTCGCACATCCCCCAGGGCCGAAGCCTGCGTCTGCGCAGCGCCCTTTCTTGCTCTCCTCCTATTTTCGCGTCCACGCAGTGTGCTTCACTTTTCTTGAACGTTATCGCAAGCCTCACCCGTCCTCGGCTACGAGTACAGTGAGTTCCGACCTACCGCCCTCTTCCCGCCTGCTGCCCTCATCCTCACGTCGACCACCCCCCTACCCCTACTGCTTCTCCTCTTTCTTTCTGCCCTCTTCTGGCCCCGAGTACCTCGTTGCTGCTTGTCGCGACCGGCGTCTTTTTTACCACGACGGTCGAGCTCTCCTATCCCCACAGCAAACGACTTTCTCTACCGAGTAAGGAGTATTACTCGTCGCTGCCCCCCTCCCTTCCTCACACTCTGACTTGCCGCTGCCTTCCTTCTCCCCCTTTGACCCTGTCCTTGACGATGCATGTCTTCGGATTCGCTGCGCCTTCTCCACCTCCGTGACCTCGCCTGTCTCATCCGCCTTTTTTTCCATCGTTCTCTCTCCCTTCCTCACCCCCCTCAAAATCTCCTAGCATCTCGCCTTTCCACTTCACCAACTAACAGGCCAGGGTTCTCTTACTCTAGCGACGCCCACGAAGCTTTGATCGACGTTCAGTTACCCCGATACGTCGTCTCCTAATCTCGACATTCTTTTTTTTTTATCCTCACGACTGTTCACCCCTTGCCTACTTCTTTGTCTCCCCCGAAGACCGCCGAGTCCATATCACAATGAACGGACAACAACCTCAAGCCGACTACTACGGTAATGGCTTTGGCAGCCATCCGATGTCGCATAACCCGAATCTCCAACGTCCGGGCTATGCCACAACTGTCGGTCTCCCCTCCGCACTATCCAACGGGCGCCGCAGCCAGCCATCCGGCTCTGACCTGAACGGCCAGCAGAATGGCACAATGTCTCTCTACAACGACGACCGCTTTGCATCATACGAGCCGAACCACCGTTTCGACCGCACCCCCTCAGCACCGTCCAACCTGTCTTCCACATACGGCATGTTCAGCAGCAATGCTCCCCAGAATGCCTGGGCCTACACCGGCGTCGGTGCTGCTGCTACCATGGGCGGCCCCATGAACGATAGCTCACGCATTCGCCCAAACAACCGCAGACCCCCTATCCACGCAGTAGGCATCCCTCATTTTACCTCCCAACAGGAACCACGCGATGCTAACCGTTATCTTTTCCTTGTACTACAGGAATGGACATCAAACAACGATGCTCCGCTAGGCAACCCAAATGGCCACATGTCCTACTTTGCTCCTCCGCATATGGGCGGCCAGCAGCAGCTCGGCATCCCATCGGCCGCGTCACCCGATCCCTTTAACGTGCCGCCATCTGTGAACATTCAGAACTACGGACAGCCCGATATGCGCAACATGGCCGACAGCAGAAAGGACATGGGCGACCTCATACCTACGGCCATTGTCATCAAAAACATCCCCTTCAATGTTCGCAAGGAAGTTTTGACAAACATCATGGTGGATCTTCACCTGCCACAGCCATACGCATTCAACTACCACTTTGACAACGGCGTATTCCGAGGTCTTGCGTTTGCGAACTTTCAGAGCCCTTCCGACACGAAGCACGTCATCGACCGCATGAACGGCCTTGATATTCATGGTCGCAAGCTGCGTGTTGAGTACAAGAAAATGCTCCCCGAGCACGAGCGTGAGCGCATCGAGCGCGAAAAGCGCGAGAAGAGAGGCCAGCTCGAGGAGCAGCACCGCGGTCCAGCCCATCAGATCTCCATTTCGTCCTTGGCTGCCGCGAACAATGCCTCCCGTGCGCCCCCTGCACCCGCCGTCGATCGTACCGCCGGTGGCAGAGTACCAGACATGAACGATCCTGTCACGCTGCGCTACTACGTTCAGCTGTGCATCTTCATCAAGGACGAGTCGCAGGAAGTGCTCATCTTCCCGGCTGACACACCGCCAGAGGACCGCCGCCTTGTCCATATTCTGGCCCACAATATGGGGCTGGAGCATACCTCGATTGGTGAGGGCGACAACCGGCAAATCCACGTCAGCCGGGTCAAGTTCATGAACAACGGCAGCGCGACTGCCCAGCAGCTCGGCGTCACAGTTGACGGCCACCCGCGGGGCCTCAGTCGTGCCGCAACTTACGACTTCAACGACCGCCAGCACCACACGAACCTGACCACGATCAACACGCGCAGCCAGAACTTGGCCATCCCCAGCAACAGCCCTGATGCTCATAATAACACACTGCGTGGTGTTAAGAGCTTTGCAGACCTGCGCTCGGTGAGCCCCAGCCCGTCGTCATCGCACGTGAGCAATAGCGGCCAGTCTAGCAACATGCAAACCAATGGCATCCACAGCACAGGCAGCGTCGGTGGTTTCATGTCGCACTACCCAAGCCCGGCCGAGAACGGCTCCTACCCCATGACAATCCACTCATCGAGCAGCAATGCCAACTTGTCCGCAGCTGGCGACACGAGTGGACTCAGCGCGCTGAGCTCTCTGGGCATCGGTTCTTCGCCATTTGACACAAGCAGCAGCCCGGCCCTGGGCTCGGGCCGTTCTGCAGGGGCTCCCGTCCCTGGCGCTATTGGCAGCCAGAGACCTGGAGCGAGCGGTGCCAACGGGTCCCGAGCCAACCCGGAGCGGCAGCCTCGCGGCCCCGGCAGTGATTGGGAGGGTGGTTTTTCTCGTGCCCGGTCGAACGGACACATGCACCGCAGCAGCGACTCGTCCGACATCATGAACAGCTCTGGTTCCGGCAACACTGGTAGCAGGACCGGTAATGCCTTGTACTAGTTGTCAAACTGATGACTGCGGTCAGCTCGTTCTGCGTCGTTCTACGATCGACTGACATCTCGAACTCATCGAATACATCTCTCGTCGGGACTGCCCACATGCGCTCTAATACATTGGACTGCGACTGGCTATTGGGACCAAAACAACCAAAGCGGGTAGCCCGCTTGCCTTTACGTCAGCGCAAATGGTGTTGCTGCCATTATTCTGTTCACGTCGTGTTGCCTTTTCTTTTGATTTTGTCTTGCACTTTTCCTTGTTTCTCATGCTGCACGATCTATTTCCTTCTGTCATGCATCATCATCCTTCTCAGGACGGCCAAGGCAGATTTTCCTTTGCCACCGTTCTGGATGTTGGGAGAATCGGAGTCTTGTTTTGTCTTGCAGTTTTTCCGGTTTGCTTTCCTGTTCTTTCATCATACTTTGTGTGGGTCATGAGCTACGGATCAGTATCTACTCCTTTTTTTTTGCGCTTGCGCCTTTTGTTCTTGGTCTTTTCTTGAATGTCCACGATGGCCGTGATCTGGCTTGGCCGAGGACTTCGTTGAGGGGAGCGGGCTCTAGTGGGCTTTTTTTTTCTTTTTTTTGCTGTCTTGTTTGCGGAATCGGATATCGTGTCGGCATCACACTGTCCACCACTGACCACGACGACCACGACGACATGATGAACACGGTCCCGTTCCCCTCGCCAAAACCTACAAAATAATCTTTATGTCCAAACGACGTATACGGCTCACGCATCACGGCTCCTACAACAGGCCTTTTCCCATCTTTTGCAAGCTTCACGTCTTGAATTCGCTACCACCATGCCGGCGTTCTGTTTGTTGTATTTGTTGTTGTTCAGTTGTCGAAGCGAAGATGCGGAGAAGAATACAAAAGATGAAAATGGCCGACAGTTTTTGGATTTGTGTTGGCTCTTTTTCTCGTTTCTCGTTCCTCGTTTCTGAAATTTTTTGCGGCCTGCCTCGACCTCGCCAAAGAAGTCGCTGTGCGATGGGTTTTCTTTCTCCCCTGCCTTGCTTTGCTATTGTTGCTCTGCTTGGCTCAGTTTTGCTTTTTTTGACAATTTACACCGTCCTTGCACAAGTGGGAAAAGACAGGGACGGCAACGTTTGTTTGAGCTGAGACCAAATATGCTCGATGCTACTTTGCTTCACGGCACAGGCACACTGCCGCTCCATTACCGCTCCACGACACGGCCGTCTCACCCATCAACACCCATCAACGCTGCACGCTGCACGCTTTATATCAACCTGTCAATCTTCTTCAACACTCCTTCTCCAACTGTATACTACAGTGTTTCCGTCGCCGGTACAGCACATCACGATCCCAGTCACGTTTGTTACGAAGACATGTCTTTTTTTCTCACAATGGCACTACTATTTTATATATACCAACACACGCCTTTTGCCTCTGCGTTGACTTTCCGCACAATGGGCATCTCTATTCATTGTTCTTTCCCACTCGATGAGTGACAAGAACAAAAGAGACACACAATCAATGAGTTATCGCAATGGTTTTAATGCGAGATGCGCTTGGCATGGGCAGATGAACCTGCCCATCCGATTTGCGCATGCTATCAAAAGGGGAAGATTTTTTTTTTTTTTTTGGATTACTATCATGTTGCTCGTTTTCTACGGTGGTTGACGCCTTTCTATGTTGTTGTTCTTGGCTGCTCCGTTCCCAGCTCTTTGCGCTGGTTTTTTTATTTGCTTTACTTGCGGGTTCGACTGGCAGCAGAGTAATTAGCATTTGTATGTATCGAAGAGAGAAGAGTGTTTTGAGATGGTGCAAGATGAAAAGGACGTGGCAACAGTTTGAATGGGAGTTTTTTTAAGAATAAGTTCATGGGCTTCACAAACTTTGGTGTACGCCTTGATCAAGACCTGTCTTTTCAGGAGGAACATCAATGGCGATCAGTCATCTGTGTCTTTATTTGTTTTCTGTAAATCGGCACCTTCGATTCAGGCATGTATTATTTTTCTTAAAAAAAAAACTTGAATAGTTAAACACAAAAAATACTCCATTGCCAACCCTCACGGCTAGAACCCCAAAGCGCGCATGTCGTTAGCAAGGTCGGCGTCGACTTCCAGGCCATGCCGTATAAACTCCAGCTCACGGATCAGAGCTGACGCAGCTACTAGCCAGAACGACTCAATTGCCTCCTCGTCCTTGTCCTTTTGGGCACCTCGCTTCCTTGTTGTCGCATCTCGCTCTTCCTGGGGACAGTATACACAGGCCAGGCACAGCTCAAGCACGTTGAGGTGCTGTCGGAACCAGGCCGATTCCAGGCCCGTCCGCAGATCTTCTTCCCCTGCATCGGCCGCGCCGTCGGTATTTTCTTCTCCGTTGGGAGAGATGCGTGGCCGGATCTGAGCCGTGATCCAGCCGGAGATGCGCTCGTATTCGTCGCGGAGCTTGCGCGAGCGGTCGCGCTGCCGCAACGTCTGGGCACCCGTCTTGTTGACAATCGTCCCGATAAACACCTCCAGCTCCGTGAGGGGCTGTGTCGGGTGTTCCGAGAACTCGTACATTGTGTTGACGATGGCGTCGTCGTACGCGGCACGGATCCGCTGGGCCTCGGCGCGCCGGTGGTGCCACGTGCGGCATCCGACATTGACACACTCGTCTGTGGCCCAGGCGAGAAAAGCCCCGTACAAGTCGAGTCCCTCAAAACGCTTTGGTGGCCGCTGAATATCGTTGGCCCAGACCTGGCGCTCGTCGACAGCGCGGTACAGAGTGCCGAGAATCTTGTCGGAAGGGTAATACTTGTAGGCCGGCGCCGAGAAACCGCCATCGCCATCGTCCTCGACGGCATTGTCATCGACCAGGAAGTCGTCCATGTCAATGTCGGCCTTGCTGTAGATGTGCACAATGGGACCGGGCGACAAAAAGTCTGGCCGGTACTTGACTTTGGGAAGCTGCTTGAGATCGGCCGGGAGGCCCGTCTTGGAAAAATCCACAGCCGTGGAGTGCAGCGCGGCCGTGGCAATGCACTTGGGATCCAGTGTGCCGAGCTCGAGCTGGTCGGCCAAAATCATGTGGCGTGTGGCAATAGCCCCCAGATGGTCAGTCTTGATAAAGTTGATAAAAAAGTCGGCAATGTCCTCCGTGACAACGGGGCGGCCGATGCTGATGGGACGCGTGCGTGGGTAGTCGGCCGGAAAGTATGTCTGCAGGGGCGGGTGCACTTCGAGCACCTCGGGGTCCCAGATGATGTTGAAAATGTCGCCATCGAGGTCTCCGCCGCTGAGCTTGCTGGGCAAGTCGCGGGGGCCATGCTTGCCGGCCAGGCGGGCGCCCCTCGAGGGGGCACTGCCGCCGCCGCCATATGTGCTGAAGACGATGCAGTTGACCAGGCTGCGAAGCGGGTGGTTCTCGGGCGGGACAACGTTGTAGGCCAGCTGGATATCCCCAGGATGCAGTGCGGGGGACCGGGTCACAAGCAGCGGTGCCCCGTGCTCGGGCGGTGCCCGATACCGCTTGGACTTTGAGCTTTTCTTGGGGGCGGAATACGTCACATACACCTCGTGCTCGCCGAGGAAGCCGGTCTCATCCATGACACCGAAGAGCGTGATGCCCATGGGAACAAACATGCGCGCCTTGTGCTTGAGCAGACGGAGCTCGCGCAGGATGATGGCGTCGGTCGCCCGGCGCAAGAAGGGGTCGCTGCGGTAGTCGAGCTCGAGGCGGTCGGCCAGCAAAAGCACCTTATGAAGCTTGATGGCCGACGCGACGCCTTGCGCCTTGAGAAAGTTGGCCATGTTGTACGAGTCCTTGGTGATGAGCTTCAGCTCGGCGAGGGCCGCCTGCTGCAGCTTGACAAACCACGACCCTGGCACGCCCATGTCCTCCAAGATCTTGATCAGCTGGCGGTTTGTGTACAGCGGGATGGGCTGCGTTGCCATGTCGCAAATTTCGAGGTTGGCCGTCTCTTGGCTCTCAAACTTGATCATGGACGGCCGCAGCCGGATCTGCTTGCCGCTCAGCCTCGTGTCGAGCGACAGCATGCCCTTGGCGCCTGCGTACCGGATCTGGAAGCATGTAGGGTATGTCTTGCGCTTGCCGGCCGGCAGGTAGCTCCAGATGACGCTGGCAGCTTCCCACGAGATGGTCCCGACGCCGTCGCTGTAGACACGGCTGCCGTCGGGTGTTGTGCTGTCGGGGATATGGTAGACCATGATGCCATTTTCGCCGACAGGGACGGCGAGGGGTGTTTCCGAAAAGGCCTGGCCGATGCGTGCTGCGCAGCGCGCCGGCGACTGGATGTCGACGAAATCGCCCAGGGTTGAGATGATGGTAAAGTGCGTCTGAAGCTGTCCCTTGTCCAGAAAGGGGGCCACGAACCACATGGAATGGGCCCGCAGCGACGAGTGCGACCACCCCAGGAACTTGTACGTGCGGCCGGCAATGTTAAAGCCTTCAATCATGATGCGGCGGAAGCGCGCAAAGACGGCGGTCAGCGTGATCTGGCCGTTGAAGCGCAAGCTCTGTCCGTCCTCGTCGCAGAACTGCACGCGCACAAAGTAGTCGTGGTGGTTGGGGAACTTGCGCAGCACGCGGTTCTTGTTTTCCAGCTCAGGGCCGTGCAGGGTCATGCGCGTAGGCGTCACAACGACACGGAACACGGGCGTCAGATTGCCAGTAGGGTTGCTCAGGCCGCTCCGGATGGTCAGGTCTTGCTGAAGCTGACGTTGCGTGTCGATGAGGTAGTCAACGAGGGCGGGCACCTCAAACTCGCTAGGATCGGGGTAATGGGGGCTCGGCCAGTCAATGGCCTGGAAGAGCTTCTTCATGGCCTCGGTTGAGATGGGCATCTTCTTTTGCAAGTCCACCAGGGAGTGGACCAAGCCCAACACGGTGTCTGGGTGCAGGTAGCCGTTGTACACGAGGGCCTGGAGCTGCAGCAGGAGAGGAAAGGGCAGCGCATAGGACAGGATGGCATTGTGCATGGCGTCTCGGAGCACCTTGTCCCGCTGGGCAATGTTGGAGCCCCGGAGAAACGACAGATCGTAGCGCGTTACCGTTGCACCGCCAATGTGCTTAGAAAGGCGGCGGATGCGGTGTGCAAAGTCATCGTCGGGCACGAGCTCCAGACAGTACACCAGGCACATGCCGACGATCTGGGCGTGGGCATCGTCAATGGCCGTCAAGCGCAGGCCCCGCACGAACGGACCGCCGGCAGATGCTTCGACCGAGGACAGAAATATGGGCACGCTCGTCAGGGTCAGGGCCATGGTGCCGCGTGGCGACCACACAATCTCGTGGACGGTGAGCAGAGGGATGTGGACCGAGATGCCGCTGTCTGGGTGTGTGATGCTCAGCATGCGCTTGCCAAAGCGCACTATGCCTCCGCTGCCTGTATGGTATTGGGTGTGCTCTGGTACGAAGAGAAGCCGATTCTGGTTAAACTTGTAGTACCCGCAGTGCATGCAGGTGGATTTGAAGGAGATGGCCGTTGGCGAAGGCGCAGCAGGAGCTGTGCTATTAGCTGTTCTGGTCGCGGCCGCCGCGGTCAGGGGGCCCTTTGGCCGCGCGCTGTTTGCTGGTGGCAGGCCGGCCTTGGGAGCCGCAGCGGCTTCCTTGCTCTTCTTCTCATCTGCCTCGAGAAGGCGGAGCGTCAGCGGCAGAACTTTGCGGTCGCTGACCTTGCACTGGACACGGGCTCCCAAAATAACGAGACCAGGTCCTGTTCTGGAGCTGGCGCTGTACGCATTGATAAAGCGCGTGCCATCCTGGCTGTGAAGAAACGTAACAAAAGCATGTCGTTTTCTGGTAGCCTTGTCGACGTCGTAGGTGGCTGGGTTGATGCCGAGTCTCTGCGTGAACGGCTGCAGCTGGAGCTTGATAGCACTTTCGCTGAGGTTGCCTTGCTGAGGCAGGTTGGAAAGGAACACTTCCATGGCGAGGCGAAGGGGTCCAAAGAGATATAGAGAGAGGAGAAATCGAGGGAAGACTGCGACGGAGCGAGAGAAGAAATGAGAGAAGGGAAAAGATGCAAGAGAAAGGGTAATAAACAAAAAAGATAAATGAGCAGGTAAAAAATGCGAAACGTCGTCTGCTTGTACGACAAGGGCGGGAACGTGATTGTTGCCGTTTGTCGACTGAAGCCAAAGTGAGGCCAAAGTGAGGACCGGCTTATCACAAGGCATGCGACCAAGCGCAAGCGAGCAAGCAACAATGTGCGGCTGGTCCTTCCTCAAATGACCCAACAGCGCCTTCACGTTACACAAGGCTGCGCCTGCAGCTCGTGAATGCAGTTGGCCGGCTGTCACTGTCGCAGACAGATGGGGCAGGTGCGTCGTCAACTGGTGCAGCTGTCTCTGTGTCTGGGGTCCTGCAATATGGCTCGGCTGGCCAAGTCGAGTAAGATACAAAAGTCGCTCCTTCTTTGTCCTGTTGCTGCCTCTTTCCACAGAAACAAACAAGAGGGCTGTCTAGCACTTGGCAATCATAGTCGGGAAGGAACGCCCCGCGGCCCAGCAAAGCCTAGGAAGGCGCCGCATGGAAAAGAAAAATAAAGCGACTTGGCGCTTGCCATATTTGGAATAGCTACGACAAGCTGGTTCCACGTGAAAACGTCCCCCACCTGTTGGCCGCTAGGGAGGACTCTTCCCCGCGATGGGCCCCACATTCCACCACAGTTGAGCGAGCGCAACATGGATCGATCAGAATGACTGCCGAACTATCGCGCCGAGAATACGAAGAGATGACGCTCGGCAAATGGAAATCCGGGGAACCGAAAGTATAAGAAGTGCGTGGACGACTGCTGGATTGCAGTCGAGCCTGTCTCCTCTCGCACCTCGACCGCACCATCCATAGTTGTCAAAGATCACACAAATCAAAAGGTAATCATCAAACGTCTTCTCGTACTCTTTGTCGCCCATGACAGAAAGACAAACCATGGCTGGAATGCTGTTTGTCACGATGCAGCCCAGGCCTGGCCTGTCGCTTGACCAGTTCCATGAGTGGTACAACAACGAGCATGGCCCGACCCGGCTGCGGCTGCCGCAGATCTTCCGGACCGGGCAGCGCTACCAGGCGTCGGAGAGCAACACGGAGGACGGCCCTCCCTTTGTTGCGACATACGACGTCACAGACATGGACTTTCTGACCCAGCCCGTCTACACAGACCTGCGTGCCCACCGCAGCCCGCGCGAGGCCGAGACAATCGGCCAGGTCGATGTGCAGCGCTACATGTTTGACTGGCAGTCGACAAAGCAGCTCGAGGGCGTTGATATCGAGCAAGAGGTGCAGGCGCACGGAACCGTCCTCGTCTACGTCGACATCACGATCAAGGCCGACGTGTCGCAGGACGCGGCCGAGAAGGAGCTCGCACGCTGGTACGACGAGGAGCACTTTGGCATGCTGAGCAAGGTGCCCGGGTGGCTGCGGTCGCGGCGGTTCCGCACGTCCAAGCTCGACCTGGCCGAGGGCAAGCCGCTGCGTCTTGTCTCGCTGCACGAGTACCGCCCGCGCGGCCAAAACGGACTGGGCGGGCCGGAACACAAGGCGTCGATGGACACGCCCTGGCGCACAGAAGTGTTTGGCAAGTATGTGGCCAGCAAGGGCCGTCGCACATGGGAGCTGTTTTACGCGTTCGGCCCGGCACCGCGGGACCTCCAGCACCTTGCCTCGCTGCCGCAGTCCGGGGCGTTCTCGTCGGCTGACGGCAAGACCACCACGACGCCCCAGAACAACATCCTCGAGTCGTTTGTCACTGCTGCCGATGGCCTTGAGATTCCGTACCGCCTCGAGGGCAACCCGGCTCCTGATGCACCTGTTATCGCATTCAGCAACTCCCTCTTGACGTCGCTGCACATGTGGGACGATGTTGTGGCGATAGTCAAGCTGAAGCGGCCGGCATACCAGATTCTGCGGTACGACACACGCGGCCGGCATGCGATTCCTTCACCACCCGTGCCGGCCACAATGGAGATGCTGGCCGACGACCTCGCGACCCTTGTCAAGGCCCTGCGCATTCCCAAGCTGGCTGCTCTGGTGGGTGTCTCGCTTGGCGGTGCGACGACGCTCCAGTTTGCGCTCAAGTACCCGCACCTCGTCGGCAAGTTTGTTTCCTGCGACTTTAACATTGCCGGCAGCCCTGCCAACACAGCCGCCTGGAAAGAGCGCATCGGAATTGCAGAGGACGGGCCCACGGGTATAAAGACCCTTGCCGATGCCACGGTGCCGCGCTGGTTTGCTCCCGTGACCCTGGCAGAGAAGCCGACAGCCACCAAAGCAATGACAGACATGGTGGCTGCCAACAGCGTGGAGGGCTTCAAGTACGGCTGCCAGGCTCTGTGGACCTATGACCTCAAGGCGGCTGCTGCGGATCTCCAGGTCCCCGGTCTGCTCGTAGCCGGCGAGGCAGATGGCAAGGGAGCGCTCGTCAAGGCCATTGACGGCTTCCGGCCAGCAGTTGGAGCCAAAAGCGGCCAGGCCGTCCAGCTCAAGATTGTACCGGATGCTGGCCACCTGCCCATGTACGAGAACCCGGACAAGTTCTGGGAGGCCGTCGAGCACTTTCTCTAGGTGTGTGTGTACTCGTACTACGATAAATCTTGCCAGTACGCCGACGCGCGGTTGCTATCAGATCATCATCTTGAAATATACTCGTATCAGCTCCGTAGAAACTGCAGAAGCGACAGAGGGCATGAGATATGCAATAATCTCCAAACTAGGACCAAAGTTGTTTAGCCGCCGTGAATTGTATTATCTACCCCACGGATTTACGCCTTGATATCAAAGCGAAGGTTGAGCTGCGGCGGCGCAGTGACATTTGCCGGCATCGTGAACGTGAGGTTCCAAAACTCAAAGTTACTGAATGTGTTAGCATGCATACGTTTTTCAGGCCAAGGCTAAAAGGTGGGTAGTGATATACGTACTGAATGGGACTGCACGAACCGCCCATGAGGCCGCAAAAGGCCACAAGCGGCGTGGGATTGACATTGCTGCCCTCGGCAATCGAGACAGACACGCCGTCAATGTCCGAGGGACCAGCCACGTTGCGCTTTCCGCCAAGAGGGTTGCTGGACACGACAAAGGTAAAGACACTCGAGGCGTTGCCGGCCGGGTATGTGAGGTTCATCGTATGCGGTGCAACACGGGCCTGCATGCTCTTCTCGGACGGGTGAAGACTGAAATAGCCCACACTGCTGTTCTGGAGCGTGGTGGCGTTGCGCAGCCAGTGGACAACGGCCGGGCTGAAGGAGTTGGAGTCCTTGCTGGCGCCGCCCACGACAGTCTGGTTGTACGAGTCGGTGCCGATGGTCAGGGTCTCCGACAGCCACGTGGAGATGTTGCGGACCTCGTAGTCAAACGGCGGCGTGTACGCCTGGCGGTGCACGATGCGCTCACGGCTGCCAAACGACTTGAGACGGTCGACCACGCCAGCCGGGACCAGCTTGTTGTGGAAGGACGAGAGAATCGACACCATGGGCACGAACTCGCCATCGTCGGCGTGTGCCAGGAGCCAAGGCTTCTCGGACGACGAAAAGACATGCTCACGCCCGGCAAGCGACCAAATGTACAGAGACATGATGGCGACATACTTGTTCATGTCGTAGCCATAGTTGCGGTCCCAGGGGCCGGCCAGGTTCTGCAGGCGAGCATTGTAAAAGTCGGCAAACGCCGTCCAGATATCCTCAATCATGCGGGGGCCGTTGACGGCCATGACCGACGAGGCCGGCATGTATTTGGCCCACAGCTACGCCGCGTCAGTATACGAGTACATAGAGCAAGAAAATGGCGGGGGAAAAAACCTACTGTCAAGGCTGACAAGCTGATACCATAGTAGGTAGGAACATTGAACTCGGAGAGCGTGTCGTTGAGGTTAAACAGGTCGATAATCTCTCGAGCATACATCTCGCCCGCCGCTGTCATGTTCTGGTCGTTGAACTTGCGGCCCGCCCACCCCGACACAACAGCGCGCATCAGGGACGGGTTGCTGTAGGAGGGGTAGAGGTTGTCGTCGTCAACACCGCCAACACGATAGCTGTCGCCCACGCTGTTGTTGTACAGCGACTCGGCAATCGTCTGCTGGACTTTGGCGCCGATGAGATGGCCAAACTCTTCGTAGATGACCATGAGAGTGGTGCCAATAAACCCGCGCCAATTTGGGTCCCACGTATTATAGATCTAGCATAGACGTCGTCAGCTTGGTGCGCCATATCATATTACATGACCCATGACTGGCATAGGACTTGGAGGCGTGCTGCTTGCTTACCGAGGGCTCATAGGCATCCGTGCCGACGGTGGGCTCCTCGGGCGCCTTTGTGTAGTCGCCGTACCACTGGTCGTCCTTGTTCTTGTACTGGCCATCAATGACGCTGTTGATGATACGGATGGCGTTCTTGACGTCATTGCCCTTGTTGCGCTGAAGAAGACCGGCCGCATACCACACCGTCGACCGAGTCTCGTGCGGGCCGGCAGCAAGCGGGTAGTAAAAGTTGTACAGGTAGCCGGCAGTGGCATCAAAGATGGTGTCCATGTTGCTCATGTGCCCGTCAAACATGTCCTGTACAGCCGGTGACAGCTTCACCGCCTGGGCACCGATCGCCATCAGGCTGGCAGAGGCCGTGAAAAACCGCATCTTGATTTCCGTTTGCAATTGAATGCACGGAGCCCGAAAGTATGTACCGTGGCGTTGTCGGCGACCTTTTCTTGCCGCTGGTGCTGATCAACTGAAGACGGATGCAAAGAAGGATCAACAACACAATACGGAGTACGAGTAGAAGGGTTACGACATCCCGGGCTTTTTAAGAGCCATGGCCTTTTTTTTTTATTTGATTATGATGTCGCAAGGCCCCGGGATTTAATCCATACTCTGTACGTAGTAATTTTGTATGCAAATGTACATTTCTACAGATAAGGTGGCTCAACTGGAAAAAGTTACCACAAAAAGTACGACGACGAGTAGCTCGACACAAGTTCTTTGTCTTGTTGGTACCTGAAAATCTACCGAGTACAGAGTACTCAATGCCGGAAGAAACGTCAGTAGCGCGTGGCACACGGATCATACCCGGATTAGGCATGCGGACCTTCTACGAGTACGATACGACAGCGTGAGATAAACGACATCAGGCCAATATTACACGGCGCCGTGGATAGTATGACTACTCGTACTCGTACCAAGTACATGGATTATCAGTGATTCGATGAAACCCTGAAACCAGGCCATTTGCTCTAGTGGGTCCATTGTAGTACTTTTATTTGCTGACAGGTTGACAGATAGCACAGAAAACGCCGGCCAAGGCCGGTCCCGTTTATCCTGCTGCCAAGTGATTGGACCTTCACCGGCAAACACCGGACGACTCCAGAAAAACACGGTGATTAACGGACGATCTTGCAGAGATATGGTTACCGTCCAAACTGCTCGGCATGGGGCAGAAGATCGTCGTACTATCGTATTCTCCTCCGCACTCCGTACTGAGTACTCCGTAATCGTGCTTTGCATGCCGACATAGGTTCGCGTGACTCCTCTACACTGGTAACTCGCTCCTTATCGACGCTGCCGGTATCCATGCATGGTGCAGCGTTTCTGTCACCTCTATTAATGCCTTGATCTGCCGCCTCCACCGTTCGTGTCTTGCTGTCGTCGAGCCGCGCCTGTTTTTGGACCCTGTGTTGCCAGCCAGTTTCCACTCCAACGTGCTGCCTCTCCGCAACCTGGATTGTCTTACTCCGTCTTGAAGCTTCACGCGGACGATCGAGACCAGGCCGTTTTACTTCCGCAACCCACCTGGCTACAATGTCCGACATCCGGGAGAAAGACATCGTCATGGCCACTCCGTCATCGACGGAGAAGCAGATCGTGAGTGCGGACGAGTTGCGTCTGGCACAAATGGGTGAGTGGATTTGTGTTTTCATTACGACCTTTGGCCAAACTTGATATCTTACAGACCACTGACCTCCTGCATCAGGCCACGAACAGGAACTCAAGCGCCACTTTACGTTACTGTCTCTTATCGGCCTCGCGTCAACTACCACCATCTCGTGGACTGGTCTCGGTCTCTCCATTGTTACTGAGATCGGTGCTGGTGGCCCCGGTGCCATCATCTACGGCTTCATTCTCGTCACCATCCTGCAATGCTTCTTGGGCGCGTCTCTGGCCGAGTTTGTGTCTAGCTATCCTACCGAGGGTGGCATGTACCACTGGATTGCAGCAATTGCGCCGCCAAAATTCCGTGATTTTTTGAGCTTCATCACCGGCTGGTTTACCGTCTGTGGCTGTGAGTGATCCCGGTCAGATGACTTCAGGGCGTCTATGCTTCAGTGCTTCTGCTGGGCTGTTCTTCACTGCACCGATATCTAACTGGCTTCTAGGGGTCTTCACCACGGCCTCCACCAACCTCATCTATGCGCAAACTCTGGCCGCCCTGATCGCCATCTACCACCCTGATCTGACCATCAAGACATGGCAGATCTTTGTCATCTACCAAGGCCTGAACTTGCTCACGGCTGCCGTGGTTCTCTGGGGCAACCGCATCATCCCAGCCCTGAACAAGTTCTCCTTGTTCTATCTTCAAATCGGCTGGTTTGTCGTTCTTGTCACGGTTGTTGCTTGTGCACCCAGTCACCGTGATACTGCCTTTGTTTTCAAGACCTGGATCAACACCACTGGCTGGAAGAACAATGCTGTGGGTTTCATTACTGGCCTTGTGAACCCGCTGTACAGTCTCGGTGGCCTGGATGGCGTTGTCCACATCACAGAAGAGATGCCAAACGTGAGTCTTGCATAATACCGGCCGTCAAGTTGCTCATATGTTCTTCTTCCACTAACACTGTCGACAGCCATCTCGCAATGCACCATTGGCTATTGCCATCACTCTGATCATTGCCTTTGTCACCGGTCTCACGTACCTCATTGGCCTCATGTTCTCTATCCAGGATTACAGCGCCTTGGGCACAACCAACATGGTCCTGCCGCTTTCTGAACTGTTCCACCAGGCCACCAGCTCCATTGGTGGCGCCTTTGGACTTACCTTTATCCTCTTTGTTGCTCTCGGGCCCTGCGTTATCTCATCCCAGCTTTCGACAAGCCGTGTCCTCTGGGCCTTTGCCCGTGACAGCGCCATGCCATTCAGCAACCTCTGGGGCCGCGTCTCCAAGACGCAGGGCATTCCCTTCAACTCCCAGCTTCTTGTCACGGCTCTCAACGCGGCGCTGGGCTGCATCTATCTTGGATCGTCGACTGCCTTTGGAAGCATGCTCGCCTCGGCTGTCACGATCAACAACATTGCCTATCTCATCCCGATCTCGACAAATCTCTTGACTGGCCGGCGCAACATGTTCCGTGGCGTCTTCCATATGGGCAAATGGGGCTTCCTCGTGAACGGTATTACTGTCGCTTGGTTGATTTTTGCCATTGTCTTCTTCAGCTTCCCCTACACCATGCCTGTCACGGTACAGAACATGAACTACACATGCGTCGTTGTTGGTGGTATTCCCGTTCTTATCCTTGTTTGGTGGATGCTGGGTAAGAAGCAGTACAAGGAAAAGATTGCGGCGGCGACTGCGGAGGGGACCATGCCAGGGCAATAAGTGTATGGAGCACAATATACAGCTCTTGACGTGTTTGTCCAGTTACAGAGGGATATGTACCTCCGTTTAATACGCATCTCCAGCAAGAGTGAACAGTCAAAATCAAATCCTGCTGGGGGACAATATCTGCGTTGCGAATTGTCTTTAATCATTATAATATAATATTACATGAAGATGAATGACCTACTCTATCTGATTGTGGTTGAATGGCCCCTGCTCAGTACTTTGCATTCAAAATGCCATTGTCATATGGTCAAAGTTGCCCATCTGTACTCAGGGAAGATATTAACTTCGATAGCCACAGGCCTTTGATAGATCAAATCGTCCCTTGTACTCCTCGAGAAGCACGTGTACATCCAGTGCTCTGTATCATTATTCTAGAACGCCGTATCGCCCGGTATCACCGGCGTATGTGTCCGGTGTTTACCGACTTCTACCTAGTTGTGAATGGCCAAGATGACGTCGGTATATCCCGTGGGCAACGCTGAAGCATTGCAACAGGCAGAAGCTCTAGAATATTAACTGCTACTTATTATCGTACGTAATTTGTTGTTTTCATTCAGATTTGTGCTCGGTCAAGAATCCACAGTACAATTTTTTAAAGACCTTTTGAATTTTTTTCGATACGGTTCTATCACATTGCCCGAGCATCATCGCATCGATACCAAGAGAATCCGATAACAACCACAGTACTCATCTCATCATGCGTCTGGTTATTCGCTCGGACGCTGAGGCAGCCTCACATTATTTGGCAGAATACATTATCAGTATGCTTGCACTTGTCCCCCAGAACAACGTGCCACTCCGGCCAAGCTAACGACAGACCGCATCACAAAATTCAATCCCACGGCCGAGCGCCCGTTTGTGCTCGGCCTACCGACCGGCTCGAGCCCTTTGATCGTGTACCGCTTACTCGTTGCGGCCTTCAAGGCTGGGCGTGTCTCGTTTCGCAATGTGACCACCTTCAACATGGACGAGTACGTTGGCATTCCGCGGGAGCACCCCGAGTCGTATCACAGCTTCATGTTCACGCACCTGTTCCGCCATGTCGACATTGACCCGGACAATGTGCATATTTTGAACGGCAACCCTGCCGACGACGACTACGCCAAGGAATGTGCCCGGTACGAGAAACAGATCCGCGACGCCGGCGGCATCGAGTTGTTTTTGGGTGGCGTGGGCAGCGATGGACACATTGCGTTCAATGAGCCCGGGTCGTCACTGGCATCGCGTACGCGAGTCAAGTCCCTCGCGTACGAGACGCGGGTAGCGAATGCCCGTTTTTTCGACGGTGACTTTACCAAGGTGCCTTCAATGGCACTCACCGTTGGTGTTGCCACTATCATGGATGCACGCGAGGTGGTCATCCTTGCCACGGGTCATGGAAAGGCAGGGGCTATACAGCAGGCTGTCGAGGGTGGTGTCAGTCACATGTGCACTCTAAGCTGTCTTCAAATGCATGCATGCAGCATGGTTGTCGTGGACGAGGACGCGACACTTGAATGCCGAGTGAAAACAGTCAAGGTAGGCTGCCACATTCAGTGTCACTGACTCATGTGCATGTGCATACGCTGACTCCTACAGTACTTCAAGGGCGTTGAACACACAGGCAACCAGGAGGAGCCCAAGACTCCCGAGATGGGCCGGCGGAAAAAGCTGCATGTACTGAACACGGACCTTCCCGAGCATTCGGGCGAAGACGACGGTGAACTTACGCCAGACAGCATGTCATCGCGCATTGCTGCCCTGAGCCCAAAGATGTTGAGTGTGCGGTCTGCGACATTGTCATTTGCAGATATAGGGAAGAAGTAAACATGCAGCAGGGATGGTGGAAACGGACAATGGATGCAAATGCTAGTTTCTCTTGTGTTATACTCCTATGATGGACACTGCCCGGATGCTCTTTCATGTCCACTCGGCCGGGAACGGAATGTCCCTCAGGCTGGCCTGGTCAAAGATCTGCCAGTCGCTGATCTGAATGCTGCCATTGTCTGCGTTGGCGCCAGTTGGCAAGAAGTTTTGGGGCGGGGGCGGAATGGCCATGTTGACGTCGGGAGTATGGACACCCTGTAAGCTCTGTTCTAGGCGCGTGACAAGACGCTCGCACAGCTTTGACTTTGGATTGTTCATACGTTTGAGCATGTCCAAGTGGTACCGAATGTTGGCGAGATCTGTTTTCACGTTAGTAAACACGCTTCCACCGCGTTTGGTCATGAGCAAAAAACTCACCGTCAGCTTCACCCATGCCCGCCTCGACTCCTTGCGTGACAATCAACGCGGCCCACGTTATCATAACCAGATCCCAGTTGCTCCAGATGGTGTCGTCATGGAGGTGCAGCTTGAGGGTCGCACGCGCACTGGGCAGCAGTTCGTGCTGTTCCTGGGGGGTAATGCTGTTGCTCCAGAGGTCACAGCCACGGGCCGGGTGGTAGATGCTCAACACCACAAGTCGGTGGAGGACATATTGCCGGAAGACAACCCTGCGGTCCTGCTCAGCAGACGCAGAACGAGTAGCCTCGGATGGCGTATTGCTGAACTCGACCAGCCACGCATCGAGCTGATGGGCCCAATCGCGGATGATGGCGGCATCCACAGCAGTAAAAGTGTTGGCAGCAGGCTCGACTCCTCTGTTCATGCCATCCGTGAACACAGACCATATGGTGGGCAGCCCACGCCCAGTGAAATGCGTGAGGCCAGTGTGCATCATGCGACTGAGCCGGTAGAGCTGGTCACGATATCCGACATTGAGTGTTGGAAGAGGACTCTCGACGGGTATTACAGGGCAGCTGAGATGCAAGGACGCGTGCTCGAGATCAACAATCTGCACACCACTGAACAGTTTCCGCCATTCCCGGCCGGCACCGCTGCCAGCCACGTATGTCTGATCCGCCGGGCAGTGCTCGAGAATAAGCCTGTAGGCAATAGAGATCCATACGCCAGTCACCTTCTCGCTGCCTTCGGCAAGGAGGCCGGCGAGAACAATGCCGAGAACGGTCTGGAACGCCCACTCCTCAGACGGTGTAGCGTCTCCCGGGCTGCCAGAGTCTGTCTGGCCATGCGGTCTCCCTATGGCGCTACCGGGAACGCTCAGCTGTGCGATTGCATTGCATAGGATAACAAAATAGTGCGGTGCCAGATCCGAGGCAATCTCAGGTGGTCCGCGTACACTCGAACAGTAGAGAATAGATGCCAGTAAAAGAGGCTGGGGCGTGGAAAAGGTCTGCTTCCGCGGCATAAAGTGTAAGCCGGGCATGCGGTCGTGGAAAGCGAGCCATAGGTCGCCGATTGTTGTACGCTTCCAGATCCGGCGCGGCACGGACGCAGGCGAGATCTCCCGAAGCACAGAGACAGCATCCCACAGGGCGGAGAGAGGTGCGTAGGCGGGCGGAAGAGGAGAAGCATCCTCCAACACAGCATCGTGATCATTGCTGAGGCCCGGATCCCCCGCCATGCGTGTGCTAGACATACTGGAGTCAGCATAGTTTTGTGCCGCATCGCTTTCGCGTCGGACGACAAGATGGTTTCCAGAGCTTGCCACGGCCGACTCCAGCACTCTTAGCCGTCGAAGTACATCATGTTTGAACTGCTCGTCCAGAGAGGCACTGGCACCAGCTGCAGCCAGCAGCCCTTCCGGCAACGTCGCCGCATTTGCGCGGGGGACAAAGATGCACGGCACACCAGTGCGTGAGCATCGACGGCAGCTGCGAGCATCATGGCCGGCGACGCATTTCATTTTTTGCTTGCGGCAGTTCACTACGGTGGGTTTAGTATGAATTGTTGCGGCAGCCAGCCACAAGAGGGCTCACGGGATCCAAAGTAAACATACCGCATGCTTTGGCAGCCTTCGGCCGTCCTCCGCCGGACTCGTCATCAGCTCCGCCCCGGCCGACGTCCCGATCACGTATCGTTATTGCCGCGTTCGTAGCGTGCATTTCATTCATTGTGTCGCTCTGGGTGTGGAAGGCATCATGATGTGTACTATTTCGTAATTTGGCCGAAAATGCCGGCAGAGACGGTCAAGGAGAAGATGGATGACTGCGGAAAAGATCGGCATATGCCGTCGATGACAAGCTCCAGTGAGGTGGAGACAATCCAATAGACGGCATGACCGCTCCGGCTTAACCCGGACTTGATGTCTGCGATACCAACCACCAACTGTCGCGAAGCCGGCAAAGTCCGGCCATCATCTCCCAGACTGAATCCGCCGCATGGTTTTCGCTTCTAACGAACTACTCCCGCCACGTAAGAAAAGGCCCCGAGTGCAAGGCAATAACCAGAGCAATGGGGTCGTCTCCGCAGCATTGTCCGGCGTTTTCTTAGCTTTGCCTTCTTCGTGTCGTCTTCTTACAGCCTAGGTTGTGCGTTTGACTACTTTGTACTTCGTATGCGCAGCTTGGCCCCCCTTGTCAGCCTTTTTTCTTCTTCGATTTACTTTCCTGGATCTCAATGCAATTCTTTAAGAACACTCTGCAGCCCAGGTCGAAAACCCCAGACCGGCTTGTATTTTATGCACTTGTTGGCTCCCGCCGCTTCTTGAGCCAACACCAGATACTGTCATGGACTCTGCATCCTGCATGAGAACAGCAACCACACAAAGATATGAAGTCAGCACAAACAACGACACAGATCATGGTACAGCCATGAGCATTTCTCAAGATGGAAGCTGCGGCCTCGACACCGAACCTCTACACGCCAATGTAACTGAAATCATAGACCAGTTTGCTTTGCCGTCAAGTCAGCTCGAGAAGATTACTGGTCATTTTGTGGCCGAGCTGCGTGAGTTCTTCTTGCCCTTTAGCATCTACCTTTTCGTCCCCAGCTGCTTTCAACTCCCGACATACACCATGGCCTTTTGATACATCTCTTGTCTCCATCGCTCAACAGTGTCATCTGATTTTTTTTCTCTCTCCCGTTTCTTACTTGCTTTCGTCTGTTCATGGTCTGAAATTGGAAAAACTAACTGTTCTTTTAGAACGGGGGCTACGAGATGCCAGTCTTCCATTCCAGCTTCCAGCCTTTGTCACCACAATCCCGACAGGGTCTGAGACTGGCAGTGTCTTGTCGGTTGATCTTGGCGGCACAAACTGTCGCATATGTCTTGTCCATTTGCAAGGCAACGGCGAATACTCGGTTACCCAGGCAAAACACAACGTCCCCCAGAATGTCATGGTGAATAGAGAGTACGAGCCTCTTTTCGACTGGCTAGCGGCTCGCATAGGTGACTTTGTCAACGAGCATATGCCAACGACTGCCCACCCCAATACAGACGAAACGCCCTGTCCACGAAAAACACCTCTCGGATTCACATTTTCATTCACGTGCGACCAGACCTCCCTCTCTTCTGGCACGCTTATCCACTGGGACAAAGGATGGGACATACCGACGGCTATCGGCAGGGACCCGTGCCGTCTTCTACAAGACGCATTGGACGCGGCTGGAGTTCTTGTTCATGTTGCCGTTCTCGCCAATGACAGCGTTGGCACCCTACTAGCTCGGGCATACACGGCTGCAAGTTCGTCCGATAGCACGGGTGGGATACCGTCTAGGACACTCGCCGGTGTCATTGTCGGAACTGGCACCAACGCAGCATATGTCGAGCAACTGTCTCGCATTGTTCGCCATCCCCAATCCTCGCAAGATAACGCCGACCGTGCTGTGATGGTCATCAACTCCGAATGGGGCTGCTTGGATGATACGCTAGCCGTGCTCCCAAGTACGCGGTTCGATGCCGAGATCGACGCAAACTCGTCTAACCCGGGAAGCCAGATGTTTGAGAAAATGGCCTCTGGAATGTACCTCGGCGAGCTGTTTCGTCTCGCTGTCCTTGAACTGGTGCAGGTCGGTGGCGTTTTACATTTCACCGCCGCAGGCGAAGATGCGCCGCTCTTCTGTCGGGATTCTCTCGGTACAGCCTTGCTTTCATCATTGGCAGAAGAAGGCATCTTCTCCAGCAGCAAAGCATCTCAGATTTCATCATGCCTCGGAGTCCAAGGTGTCTCAAACGGGGATCTCAAAACTCTCCAAGCCATTGCAGGGGCCATCGCGACACGTGCATCGCGCCTTACAGGCGCCGCGCTGGCGGCAGTGCTGATCCAGTGTGGCTGTGGTGTCACAACTAACGACACAACCTCTACGGAAAAGCCAGATGAGGTGAAAATCACGCTCGCATCCACAACACCACAGGGTGGCCACGGAGTAGCGAACGTGCCACGAACGGATAAGAAGCCATGTCTGAGGAGATTTGCCACGTCAATCGTGTCTTGCATTCGGCAACTACTATCATGTTGTGTGCCGGTCAGTCCATCGCCCCAGGGAGAAGAAACTCTCATCCCACAAGAGCCCTCCGCGTCAAACAAGTCCATATCAGTCGAGGCAGTGGTCGAGGACAGCAATTCACTCGACGTTGTGGAAATTATCGACGTCGGCATTACTGGGTCCGTCATTGAGCTACACCCCAGCTTTGAGAGGGAGATGCTCCAGGCTATGCAAGAAATACCGGAAATCGGCCTGGACGGTCAACGAAGAATACGTACAGGTCTATGCAAAGACGGTAGTGCGATTGGTGCAGCCCTCATGGCACATGCAGCGCCGTGTCAACATAAACAGGAGCTTGTATAGATGAGTGATGTGTTTGAGAACTTGGTTGACTTTTGATCACATCTGAATGTACTCTATCGCCAGCGTTTCTTATCCTCTGCCTGTTGTCTTCTGCCTGTTGCTAAGAGATCACCCATAATGCTGCTACTCTAGTAGCAGCGCGTTTTCGGTGAGCAGTGATGGGTTTTGTTCATTGCACAAATGATGAAAATTATCAAGTTTGCGGCTGGTGCTGATTTGCCGGAAGCCTTGACAACTCCGGAATATAACGCTATTGGGGCTACAAAGTAATTATGATATGAATATGACTTGTCATGCTTTAGGTTAGATACTACGGAGATAAACTTCCAACCCCGGTACAGGCTGTAGCTGGCGATCTTAGTCTGTTTAGCATGTGATATAATCTAAGAGCATATCACTCGGATAGCATAAATGCTACGAGGACCGAGATTAAGTTAAGCTCTCGGATAATTATGTAATATTCCAGTGCAGTGAACCTCCCACGAGTACAATGTCTGGGTCGGGATGCATTGTTGTGGCGAGGTCCTACCATACCTACAAACGGAGATTACAGGAAATCGTCCAGTGTTGCAACATCTCTTATCAGACGCTAACGGGTACGAGTAGAAGATGATTGGATGGTATGTCCTCGGCAAAGCCGACTACAAGACTAGTAATGACGAGGCTCCCCAAAGCCAAAATCGTACACAGAACTACAGCTACTCGTAGTACTCTTTTTGTTTGTATGATTTGGTAGCTTTGAGTTGCTCTCCTGGCTTCATGAGATCGGCTACGTATCTGCTTCCATAGTGAGAGTGCGGCCGCGTCCTTTAAAGATTTACATTGTGTGCAAATCTTGCCAGGAATTATCCCACAAAGAAGATTGACGCGCAAAAAGGAAATTAACTTGTCTGAAAAACAAGGCTAATCAACCCGAGATCGTCTTCCAGGGTACGAGTACGTTTAGTATCTTTGTCATAGATAGATTCGTACTTTGGAATAGCACGTGCCTAAGTGGTGGCACGGACATACCGACTTTCCTGCATGTTGTGATACATGGCCATGATCACAGATAACAGAGCCAAGGTGAAAAAGCTTGTCTGCTTTGGCCACCGTCAGTGGTGTTGAGGCTAACGGTGATGGGCCCTGTATGCCAGCCGCTGATAACAGGACTACTCAGTACGTCATAATGTCTTACAAGCTGGATTACAAGCTGGATAATACTCACTGTTTTGATCTTAGATTTTCATCACTGACAGCATGAGCTTCTTGACTTGCACATTTTGACAAGGAAGAGGTTAAACCAATGATATGTATGCTTTCATTTTTGTAACGATATATCCGGGATCGGAGATGCGGAAACGACAGACTCGTATAAGACGCGTACGAGTACAGAAAATAAGAACTCCAACCACCTTCTTGGTGCCTAAAAACAGCTGAGACACATAAGTCGATCAACCCTTTTACTATTTCGCTTTTCATCACTTCATTATCTTTGATTCGAACCGTACATACTATTGGATGGCTTTACGCCAAACGTCTGCAGTCCCGGTCTGGCACGCATATACCGAGTACTCGTACGAACAAAACCATTGGTTTTTTTGGCATACGTTCGAGTTTTGGCCAGTTTATCTCTCGCTCATTGGGTGAGCAGCAGCAGCTCGGCAACGCCGCTACCCGGATGCAAATGTTCTTTGACCTGATCGGCAAAGCACCTCGAACAAGACCGGCCCATATTTTGTGGCAAATGTTGTGTAATACAAACTCTCAGATACCCACAACCAGGTCACCGAAGTCTTTGTATGAAGTAATGGATTGGAAGTACTCGTATACGTATTTAATAAGGTCACCGGCCGCTCATGTTACCGTGAAAAAGTTTTCTCAGTTCTCTCCTCTTAATCCCAGACGGCATCACGACAGCACAACAATGGCGTATTCTGAAACCAACCCGGCCGTCAACGCTGACGATGAGATCCAAGCAGCGCCGGCCAACCACAACGACAGTCAGAAGGACAAGAGCACTGACACCAGTGATTACAGCAGCAAGGATGAGGTGGTTGGTGAGATTGGCGAGCTGTCGGAACAGCAGCAGTCGGACCTCGAGCAACAACTGGCCGCCGAGGGCAACGCACACTTTCACCGACTGGGGTGGAAGAGGTTAGCAGTTGTTTTGCTTGTCGAGGCGATTGCTCTGGGCGCGCTCAGTATCCCGTCTGCATTTGCGATACTGGGCATGGTGCCGGGTGTCATCGTATGTGTTGGATTGGGCTTCATCGCCATCTACACATCGTATGTCGTCGGCCAGGTCAAGCTACGCTACCCAGAAGTATCACACTATGCTGATGGTGGGCGTCTACTGATGGGTCGTTTTGGCTACGAGCTGGTGGGCGCCATGTTCTGCCTGCAGCTTGTTTTCCTCGTTGGCTCCCACTGCCTGACGGGTGCTATCGCCTTCAACACCATCACCGACGACGCTATCTGCTCTGTCGCTTTTGGCTTCGTGTCCGCTGTTATTCTCTTGTTCTTGGCAATCCCTCCCTCCTTTTCCGAGGTTGCTGTCCTTGGCTACATCGACTTCGCCTCTATCATTCTTGCTATTGGCATCACCATCATTGCTACTGGTGTCGACTATACCAAAGCTGGCCAAGTAGCACTCACAAAGGTTGATTATGCTTTGTGGCCAAAGGATGATCTCTCTCTTGCCGATGCTATGATTGCACTTGGCAACATTGTTTTTGCCTACAGCTTTGCGGTCTGCCAGTTCTCCTTTATGGATGAAATGCACACACCGGAAGACTTCCCCAAGGCTATCTGGGCGCTCGGCATCATCGAGATTGTCATTTACACACTCACCGGAGCCCTTATCTACGTCTTTGTCGGACAGGACGTCCAGTCCCCAGCGCTGCTTTCTGCCGGTACGACTGTCTCAAAGATTGCATTCGGTGTCGCATTGCCCGTCATCTTTATTTCCGGTGCCATCAACACAACTGTTGCTGCACGCTACATTCACGGCCGCGTGTTCAAGGACTCTGTGATCCGTTTCATCAACACCAAGATGGGTTGGATCACCTGGCTTGGTCTCATCACCATCATCACCCTGATCGCATGGGTCATTGCGGAGGCTATTCCTTTCTTCTCCGACCTCCTTTCAATCTGCTCCTGCTTGTTTATCTCCGGATTCACCTTTTACTTCCCAGCCGCCTTCTGGTTCAAACTCATCAAGGAGGGCCACTGGTACGAGCGGAAAAACATTGTCGAAAGTATTGCGAACATTATCATTTTCATTATTGGAATGATTGTTCTCGGTCTCGGCACTTACGCTAGTATTGTTGATATTGTAAGTGTTCTCCATGCGCACGATTTCCAGATTGGAACTGACATCCTCCTGCAGAAGAACAGATACGACGACGGCTCGGTGAACGGCGCTTTTAGCTGCAAGGCTTAAGTGATCATTTAGAGTAGAGTTTAAAAAACATGATCTTCTCGATGGATACAATAAAAGCTAAACCATCATTGACAAAACCGAGATCGCCGTCAAAGCACATGGTGAAAATCAAGAGGGAAACAAACGCAGTTGGACAAAACAGAGAACCGTCCAAGCTGCTGCTCAACAACTAACTCTTCTCTTTTCTCCTCTTTACTTCTTCCATCTTCTCCTTGTCCGCCGCGGTGAATGGGGATGATCCACCTATCCTGCGTAGGCGGCTCAGATCGACGAGGCCTTGCGATATGTTTGGTAGCAGCATCTCCCCCGCCAATATAAATTGGCGGAGGTCTGCCACACTACCTGCCCGAAGCGCGTTCCAGTCGTCGGTGCTGATCGCACTCACCACGAAGGACATCACCCATACTGCCCAGTGCTTTGCCGTCATGGCGTCGGGCGATGCTGGGGCGCTCCGGAATTCAATCGTGCCCGACGACTTCGCAACGTTGGTCATGTTGAACATGAACCATCGCGTCTCGTAAAATCCAGCAAACTGGGCGCTGCTGGACATACTGTCCAAAATGGCAAAGACGTGTTGATAGTCTCCAGTCGCCAGCGCCGAAAGATAGGCATTCCTGAGAGCGGCGGGGACGCTCTTGTGAGAGAAATTTGACACGGCAAAGCCGTTGTCCTTCCTCTCGGGCGGCAGCATATCGATGATGCTCTCGTTATAGACCGCCACAGCCTTGAGAATGGCAGCGAGTTCTTTGTAGGCCCATGGCCTGTCACCCGGAGACACGTGGACATGAGTACCATACCTCATGTCCACTTTGATGTCGAAGTGTTGCAACAACGCCTCGAAAAGGACGACAAGTTCTTGCTTCCAGTTCTCTTTGGTCTTCAAAATAGGGGAGACCAGCTCCACCCCCCCTGGATAGGTGTGAGTCAAGAGAGTTAAGACAGGGTAGGATGAATGGATGACATACAAAAACCGTTTTGTTCTCCTCCCGTCAAAGTACCGTCACCGGTAATCGTCCATTGCAGGTACTTGTCATCGAGTTCTGTAGTCGACGCGATACCATCTTCGGCAAGAATAGCCTGTACAAGATAGTAGAGGCCCCCGCGCACCCGGTTGCGATCGTGGTGGGTGCTGTCCCAGCCGACCACTTTGATTTGCCTATGAACGGCCGCGGTTTGCTTCGGACGCAAAAACAATTCCACTTCCATACCAAAAGCCGGTGAGGTGAGTGGGATCGAGGTAGACATCGTGGTGGCCAGAAGAAAGGATAAGAGAATAAGAGAAGTGAAGACAACACAACACAAAATAGAAGAGAAACAGAAGGACGAGAGAAGAGTCAAGTACTGGGCAACAACGTGGACGTTTTTTGTTTTGTTTTGTCTAACGGGTGGGAGGAAATAAAATGCTAGGACATCACAATAAGCTCGTAGGAAGTGAAAGCTGTCGTACGATAACTATTCTACCATAGCTAATATTCACACTATTCAGGACAAGGTTTACAGACTATTATTGATTGTAAAAGCTCGAAGAATAGCTCCTATTGTTCCATATCTGCGCGTATTGTTACCCTGCAAAAAAATCGGACATCTTGAATCCATCCCTATTCCGTAGGTGTCTCAACCAGCTGCTGTGGTGGTTCCTCGGCTTCCCATGACGCACACCACAAGCCGTATTCAACGATTGTTCATCAGTTGAGAGGTGGGATCTTTCCCTTCTTGAGTTTTCGTTTGTCTTTGACCGCCGCGGGCATGCGGAGAGTACGCAACTGGCCGTCAATCATCACCGTCATGGGATCATCATACCTCACTACCTCGAACATCCCTAAAACGTTGCACAAGGGAACAAGGCAGTACTTCATGAGGACTGGTGGCTCTTTGTCCATAGAAGGAACTGAATAGGCCTCGAGCGTCTCTGGAACTGTATCCAGACCTAGCAGGTTCTTCACATCCTCGGCCGTATTGAACAGGCCTCCACAGCCGATGCTGATAGGTTTGGGTTTGGGGGGTGGTGGTGGGCCTCGCTTCGCATGCTCTCGACACACCGCTACCCAATCCGCATCGGCAAGTCCGTATTTGCGAGGGGGTTTGTTTTCAGAACCAGCTGCTGCTTGTCCGGGAGTTTTGTCCTCAGCGTCATCGCTGGCAATCGTTTTGGTGGTTGCCTTGCCGTCAAACATGATGCGTATGATGGATGGACTGTGGGAGTGGTGATGTACTTGGAAGTTAGAAGTGGAAAATTTTAAGCTGGGGTGGAGTATTATGACGACTCGTACTCATGTCGTCCCCGTACAGTACTCGTAGCAAGTCACGTGCTACACACTACTCGTACGAAGTAATGATGTGAGTCACTGGGGCAACTGAGATATAAAAAAAGTTGGACCACAACGGAATGGTGGCCTGCCTATCGTCTAATATTCGTTAAAACCCTTACTGCCAGAACACACAAGCTCTGTCTTTTTACGAGTACGACCACGGAGTACTTTCTAGTCGACATCTACTCGTACTGTAGCCGTCGAATCCTAGTAGTTCCACTCATACGAGTACCATTGGACTTGTACGAATTGGAATCGCGGCAGACCGCGGTTACGAGTACGTGCCGCGTGTGTTGCATGGTGGAGTAGGGCACGTGCTGAGTCAGGCGTAGGGCATAGGGGAAGGTTGCAATTCGTTCCTCCTTGCACCATTGTTAGGGGACACCGATAAGCTACGATAAGCTTTTGCCAATCAGAACGCTGAGTATTCCGTAAGAGACTCTTCCGTAAATGCAAGTTCAAGTACTTGTGTTTACGGTCCAAACACTGAGTGGGCAGTTTGAAACCAAGCAGAACAGAGACTGTGTGGGAGGGCAGGAGCCACCAACCCACCAACAACAGTGGGGCCCCAAAAAGGGTTGTTGTTTACCCCGTACTGGGGCATGATAGTCTTTTCATCTCTTCCTCCCAATCGTCCATCCATTCGCCCATCAGAATTGCCCAGTGCTGGCATCTGTTCGTGCATCGTGATCGTGATCATCTTTGTCTTTTTCTGTTCTTTTCGTTCAGGACGTCTACCGTCCATTTCAAGACCTTCGTACCATCTCTTTTTATCTTCTTTTTGTTGCGCTAGAACTTCTCATCCATAGCCTGCATACCCTCCCTTATCCATTCAATGTCAAATCAAAAGCCATGGAGGCTCAGCCAGCCCCTACAAGCAGCACCGCACCATCGGCACCAAACATCGCTCGAGGAAATCATCAATATGTCGAATTCTTCTTTGTCGCAAACTCCACTTGCGCCTGCTGTACGCGAGGCTGCCAGAGAGACATTTCTGCGTATTGTCATGCACTTCCAGGAGACCGATCCCTACCGCCCCCCCCAGCGAGGCACAGCGTACAGTCAACCGCGACTTGTCCGCTATACTTACGATTACGCCCTTTCGGATGACTCGCGAGATGTTTTCCTATGCGCCTTCTTCGAGTCGATGGAGCTCGTGATGGACGCTAACACCGAGCTCGACTTTCAAGAGCTCGAGCCCCGGTTTACCGCATTTGCAGATTACCTTTTGCAAAGTTTCTTCTTGCCTTGTAAGCTAGTTCATACTCCCATTCAATCGCCTGGCGGCTGTCTCCCTATATATTGCTGTTGAAGGGCTATGGCTCCTATTACTTACAACAAGATGTAGTGAGAGCATCATCCTGCAAGACCCCCCAGCCGTCGCCCGCCTCCCACTCTGCGGTCCTGCGCGCCCAGGGCGCCGAGAATGCAGCCGCGGCCATGCCGTTCGTAACAACGCCGAGTCGCTTGTCCACGCTCCGCTACGAGTGCCTGGTGCGGGATCGTCACCGCTGTGTCATTTCGTGCAAGTTCGATTTGGATGAATTCAGTCGACGTTACGAGAAAGACAGGGAGGGGGCACACGACGATGACGGCTGCTTGTTCAGTGAGCAGCCGGTCAGGATTGAGCCGCTTGAAGTCGCTCATATCCTTCCGCACTCCTTGATGAAAAGCGGTCCCAATGCCCAAGCAGTATGTTTTCATCTCAGACTCTGTCATATCTTCGCCACTAATTATGTTTTAGGACGCCGCCCGTCAGGCTGCTTTGCATGTACTGAACATGTTTGACAAGGACGTGGTCCATCTTATTGAGGGCGTCGACATCGACCGGCCAATCAATGCCTTGACGCTTTCTCTCACTCACCACAGAGTATTTGGCGCGTTCAACTCCTACTTTGAGCCCGTTGAAGGCCATGTCGACAAGTACACAATCAAGACATTTGAATCGAGGGGACTGGCTGTTGCACTAGAACTGCCGGCCACACGAACTTTAGCCAAACATCCCACCATCGACCCCCCGTCGCCGCGTCTACTGGCCATCCACCGCGCAATCGCACTGATCTTGCATTTGTCTGGTGCCGGCGCGTACATTGAGAATGTGCTCCGCGACATGGAGAGTAACGAGGTGCGGTCCGATGGCACTTCGCAGCTAGGGCATATGGTTCATCTGGGCATGTGGGGGTTGGCGCGCGGTACTGCTTATTAAGATACAGATACTGGTTTATGTGACAACAAAGCCTCATTGGGCTTCCAGAGGAGTGGCTCGTGCTTTATCGCTATCGTGGTTTATTGAGGGTCGTGTCGTGACCGAGGTCGCAGATGACAACTACGGAGTACTCGTATGCTCCGTATGCGGCAATAGACCAACCTTTGTACAGTTGTATCCGTATCCTCGGCCTAACAAAATCCGCTCAACCTTGTTTGCATCCTCGTATCTCGAGTACTCGTACTGCGTAATCATTCTACTTTATCTTGACCCCCCACCGCATCCTTGAAATACGAGAAGTTGACCGTTGTTTCGACTCTACTCGTACTCCGTACTCGTACCCCGTAGCGCCTTATCATACTGGCCTACAGCAACCTTCTCTACTCCGTATACGGAGTAGACGGAATAAAAAAGCACGAAGACCTCGCAGGTACGCATACGAGTAGTCGCACGCTTACCGTCGCAAATGCTGCATCATACTCGTATATGCTCTATCGGTACTGAGTACACTAAGAATACTCCGTATTCTCTATGTTTACCGGGGCAAGACATCTCTATGATAGCTAAGTCACTCGTATTGATGAGTACGCGCAGGGTACTCGTACACTCCAGTTTTTATGGAGTAGATACGAAGTAGGATCGCGTAGCTTATCGTTTCGTCTCAATACTCGTATTTCATCACAGTACTCCGTAGGAAGCTGCAAGTTTATGCAGGGCTTTGAAGACTTGTACTCGTAGCAGCCTCTTCTACTGTGCTCGATAGGAGAAGTGGAATCCATGTTAAATACCTCTCGGTTCCCTCAGTCTTCGGGGCAGCACAACACCCACAACATCCACACAACCCAAGATGCTGACCTACGCGTTTCTTTTCGCCTCTGTGGCAGCGGCCCGGGTCATGCACAGCCTACCCGGTGTGCCCGAGGGCTGGAGCTTTGTCCGCGAGGCCAACTCTGCCGACCCGGTCGCGCTCCGCATTGCCATGCGCCAGCAATACGCAGACGAGCTTGAGCAGACCGTCCTTGATGTGTCTACTCCGGGCCACCCGGAATATGGGCGCCATCTGACACGCGAGGCCCTGCGAAGCTTGACGGCTCCGTCTGCTGAGAGCGTCACATCTGTGACCAATTGGCTCACCGCGAATGGCATCGCTACGCAGTCAATGGACAATGACTGGATTCTCTTCCAGACAACGGCTGGCATTGCCGGTGGCCTGCTCAATACCACATTCGCATGGTACAAGTACAACGCAGACAGCAGCGGCACCCCCAAGCTGCGAACACTGCAGTACAGCCTTCCAGAAAGTCTGGTGAACCACGTCGACATGGTCCAGCCAACAACGCGGTTTGGGCAATTAGCCACCCACCGGTCAACCATCTTTGACATGCACCCAGCATCGGCCGAAGATTTGGACAGCCTTGCGGGCTCGAAATCCGGATCTACCGCATCGACCAAGTCTACCGATGGCACCGCTGCTACCAGCGACGTCGCCTGTGACTTTCGCCAATCGCCCGCTTGTCTCAAGGCTCTCTACGGCATCAACTACACCGTCACCGACACTACGAGCAACCGGGTGGCTTTTGCTTCTTACCTGAAGCAGTATGCCCGCTACAAGGACCTGCAGCTGTTTGAGTCCAAATTCGTACCCGGGGCTGTCGGGCAAAACTTTTCTGTCGAGCTTATCAATGGTGGCCAAAATAACCAGACCTATACTGGTGGCAGCGGTATGTATACCTTCCACACTTCTGATTTTTGATGTCGCCTTCGCTAACTTTACGTCTTTTGCTATATAGATGAAGCGAATTTGGACGTTCAGTATATTCTGGGTATTAGCACACCTATTCCCATCACCGAGTTCAGCACGGCCGGTCTTGGGTAAGTCCACCTTGTTTTCCTTTTTAAATTGAGTGCCAATGTTTTGACCTTTCCTTCAGCCTATCCTCAGGATGTATCTTTTGCCCCATACACTAATGCTTTCCAGTCCCCTTGTGCCCACAGCTGACGAGCCAAACCCGCCTGGTGATAATGAGCCGTACCTGGAGTTCCTCACATACATCCTGGGCCTGGATGACGACAAGCTGCCGCAGACACTATCAACGTCGTATGGCGAGGAGGAGCAATCGGTACCGCCTGAATTCGCATACAAGGTTTGTAACATGTTTATGCAGCTAGGCGCGCGCGGCGTGAGCGTGCTCTTCAGCTCGGGCGATACGGGCCCGGGCACGACCTGTGTACGGACGAGCGACAACAAGCCATATCTGCAGCCGACCTTCCCGGCCGGCTGTCCGTACGTGACCGCCGTCGGTGCTACGTATGAGACAAACCCAGAACAGGCTATTTACTTTAGCTCGGGAGGCTTCAGCACGTTGCACACACGTCCCCGCTGGCAAAACAATGCCGTCCAGCGGTATCTGAGCTTGATCAACGGCACTTACAGCTATGCCTACAACGCTAGTGGTCGTGGCATCCCCGACGTGGCTGCCCAAGGCAACGACTTCTATGTTTACGATCAGGGCAGCCTGAAACTACTAGCGGGGACGAGCGCGTCAGCGCCCGTCTTTGCCGGTGTCGTCGCCTTGCTTAATGCTGCTCGCCGCTCGATCGGCCTGTCTCCGCTCGGCTTCCTGAATCCCTGGCTCTATCAAAACCAGGACGCACTGACTGACATCACGCTGGGCTCGAGTTACGGCTGCAAAAACAAGACATATTTTGCTACACCTGTCCGCTGGAATGCAACTGCGGGTTGGGATCCCGTAACGGGGCTGGGCACTCCCAATTTTCCTGCCCTTCTTGCCGCTGCCGCTCCAAGTGTTGAAAACGTTTGAATATAAGTCTACCTACTCGCACAGTCACTTTTTTCTTCAAAGTCCACCGCCAAGCCTTATAAAGTGGATTAATCCTAAATAGGAAATTATTCAAATTCAAAAATGTAAAACCTCTACAGCCTTCGCATCCGCTTTTGCTCCCGCTCGACGCTTTTATCTTCCTCCTTTTCCGCCTTAACAAGTATTATAATTGGGATGACTTTGGTTTTATATATAAAATAGGAAGTTATCCTAATAAAATTCTAGGGTAGGGTTATAAATCTGAAGTAAGACCAATTAAGTTATCCTATTTACTTATTTGGGACTATTTCTTTACCTATAGTTATCCCATTTATCGTACGTACGGGTTATCCTATTTTAATAGAGGATAGGGTTACGGTTAGGGTATTTTATATATTCTGTGTACGACTTATTCGCGTTTATTCTCGATAGCGTTAGCCCGTTTATTTGAGTTGTAGGTTATCTTTGTTAAGATAGATGACGTATAAGTGAGTAAGTTGCCCTTTGGGAAATATTGGTGATTCCTCGGTGAATTAATAGTTAGGTACTAGATACGGTGAAACCCCGTAGAATCCCTGGTGAGTGCCTAGTAGATTCTAAGGAGCTGTGATAGTACGACTTATTTGTATTTATTCTCGATAACGTTAGCCCGTTTATTTGAGCTGTAGGCTATTTTATATATTCTTATACGACTTATTCGTATTTATTTTCGATAGCGTTAGCCCGTTTATTTAAGCTATAGGTTATTTTTGTTAAGATAAATAACGTATAAGTAAGTAAGTTACCCTTTAGGAAATACTAGTAATTCCTCGGTAAATTAATAGTTAGGTATTAGCATGTTATTTTGCTGTCCCATGTTTTGCTCCCATTCTCGTTGCCATCTGTTGATCTGTTGACACTCACTTTTCTGCGTTGCCGTCTCCATTCTACGGAC